>JANHQD010002636.1:0-80813 GCA_024721195.1 Marasmius sp. AFHP31
TTTAAGGGATTGTTTTAAAAACGTTCTGCCAACAAGGTACCATATAAGGGGACTTACTATTGAGATTTTATTGAATAATAATGTTGGCCCTTTTTCATTGAATGGTCCGGCACCTACCCATATCAGGCCTCACCCCGGCCATATAATATGCCATACAAGGGGCCTTGTATGCCCTTATACGACGCATTACAAGGACCAAATAAGGGACCAAATAAGACCCTTTGAAGGGGGCAAAAAATGCTGGCCGGCACCTTACTTGCCGGGCTTATTTATTGGATTCCCCTGGTATTCGAACCCGCGACCTCATGGTTAGGACCTTAGACCTTATAAGGTCCTTACCCATGTTCGCGTTTTTTTCTACTAGGCCAAGTGGCCTTATTTATGATACTCGCTACCTTTTATTCAACGACTCTCTCCCTCCACCTAGACCTGGTAGTACTGGCATGTTTGCTTGTGTTCGTGGACTCTATTGAGTCTTGTACTTCATTAATACAAAAAAGAATAACTATGATGAGACCATCAGCCACTCCCCCTTCGTCATTGACCAGATGGACAACTCGAACATGTTAACAGAACGTCAGTAATGGTACAGTATCAGTGAGAGCAACGTAGAACGTAAGATACTGTAACGTGCCCAATTTTCAAACCCTACAGACCCCCATCTTTTCCCCTCATTATGCACCCCCCTATACCCTTTTCCCCACTCACACTCATCATCTCCACACTTACTCCTTACTATCGGGTCCTTAGCAACTTGTCCTGGGACCCCTGAAACTCATATTAGGACCCCAGAAGTTTATATCGGGATCCCAACAGCCATTTCAGGATCCCGACATCTGCTCTCAAAACCCTCTTTCTTGTATCAGAACTACCCATAGTGTGTTCTGATGGTCCCGACATGACTCCCACAGCCTCTGACTCATTCTGACTCACCTCTCTACTCTGTAAATTACCTCTTTTGTTCTATAGCATTCTCATACCAAATTAGTATATAAAGTACATGTAAAAATCTCCATGTACTTTAGTTCGGTTGTATTGTCCTCTTATCCAGTCTATGTCTATCAAGCTTTACTAGCTGAGTATTCTCTAAGTCTGTGGCATACTAACTGTCTCTGTGAATAGCACATCACATCCCAACAGGTGCACTCATCAACTAGGGTTATAGGATTGTGCCCTCTTTGATTTGCGACTGCCCATGTACCCCAAAGGGCCCTCTTCTCTCTTTTCTGTCACTTGCGGGAGCTTGTGATAGTGTTTCTATCCCTTTCCTCTGCTTGCGGGAGCTTGCAGAACTCTTTCTCTCCACTCGCGCGAACCCTTGTTCAGGTGGTCCTGAGCTTGGACCCGAGTTTCCGCCAACCCAGTCAAGGAAAGCCCGAGGTATTGGCTTCTTTTGGCATTCACATATCCCGACAACCCTGAAATCTCTCACGCCGGGACTGGATTTCGGCCATCAGAAAAGTGCTCCTTACAGATATGAACGTATAAAATATGAGCTACAACCAAGAAGAATCCGATTCCAACCTATTCCGATTCCTCTTCGTCACCACAAGAGACAGTGATCACGTTCTGCGAAGCACCCTGTCAGGTTAGTCGGCGGTTATTAGTCAGCGGCGCTGGCTCTTCCTCGTCTGTAGGGACCTCCGCAGCCTGAGCCTTGCCTTTACCTCTACGAGCCCTGTCGCTATCAACCGTCTGTCCTAAAGCGTTAGACGCTAGGACTATAGAAACAACGGCAGCGGAAGTCGACTAGCAGAGACGACGACAGAGACGACAGAGACAGCGAGCAGAGAGCAGAGAGCAAGAGCAGGTAGATAACTGGTCCCAATGACAAGTTAGATGTATTGCAGGTAAAGAGAAACGGAATTAACTACTCACCTGGTCCCAATGACAAGAGGTCAAGATGAGGGACCAGGTGTAGACTGCCTAGCTTATATACTGAGATATGAGTCGCGCGAGAATAAAGAAAGATAATAGGGAACAAGGAAAGAACAATAGTAGTCCAGGTATGGAATAAGAACGAGTCCGGAACGAGTAACTGTTGTGTATAAAAGAACAAGACGAACAAAGGAAACAATGGATAAGGTGGGTTGTGAAGATGATGTGAAAGAACAAGGATGAGGAAAGAAATGATGGGAATGATGAAGAAAGGGGAACCGGGTATCTGGTAGGCGTCAAAGTAACAAGTGGGCGTCAAAGTGACAAATAGGCACTAAAAGGGAAATGGGTGCTAAGAAAGGAAAAGATAAGGGAAAAGCGGCACTTCATGACATTACCCCCCTTCTAGGATTCATCGTCCTCGATGACTAGGCTCCTTCCCGGTAGGCTGGTCCTGCTGCAGCGGGGAACTTCTTGTGGAACCGCTTAACTATCCGAGGGGCGTTTTTCAGGTTCTGTGCGGGCTCCCAGGTGTTCTCTGACTCCAAATAACCCTTCCACTTTACCCGGTAATCCAGCTGCCTCCACCTGTACTGGCTGTCCACAACATTCTCCACCTTGTACTCCGGCTCGTCCTCGTCTTCCAACTCTATAGGTCCCGGCGGTTCTGGCAGCATCCCGTTTACTAGGTTACCCTTAAAAGGGTAGAGCTTGTCGACATGGAAAATGGGGTGGTGCCGTTCCAGTTCTTCCGGTAGGTCCAGTCGGTAGTCCAGGTCCCCAACCTTCTCCAAGATCTTGAACGGGCCCAGACTCTGATCTCCCAGCTTCTCGCTTGACCGCTTCAGCCTAAAGTCCGACCTGTCTAGCCACACAAAGTCCCCCACGCCAAATTGATGAGCCTTTCTTTTCCCCCGTCCGAAGCCCTCCTTCATATGCCGTTTCGCCATGTGTAACGCTGCGCCTGCATCACGCCTGACCCCTCTCAGGATGTCAATGCGATTCTCAACCTCGGGAATGCCTGACCTCCTTCCTACCAGGATGTTGAAAAGGGGGAGGTAGCCGTAAAGGAGCTCGAACGGAGAGAGGCGGTGAGCAGAGTGGGTGCGGGAATTCAAGACAAACTCAGCGAGGGGTAGATGCTCCGACCAATTGTCTTGTCGATAGTTTGTGTACAGTCTCAGATACTTCTCGACCTCCTGGTTGGCTCTTTCAGTTTGTCCGTTGGCCTGAGGATGGTATCCCGAGGTGAAGCTGCCTTTGATTCCAAGTCTCTTCAGAAGTGCCCGCATGAGTTTCGCATTGAACTGTGGCCCCCAATCCAAGATGAAACGCATTGGCAGACCATGTAGGCGGAAAATCTCCCGGTAGTAGATATCGGCCACTCCCTCGGCATTGATGTTGCTAGTGCAGGGAATGGCATAGACTTGCTTCGTGAAAAAGTTGGTGCAGACGAGGATGGCGTCGTATCCATGAGAGGTTGGCAGCTGGGTGATGAGGTCGACTCCCACTCCTTCCCAAGGTCCCTGCGGCACGTCGAGTGACTGAATTACTGAGCGGGGGTGACGGTGAAGCTTCTTCCAGGCACAGGTATCGCATCCCTCTACATACTTCTCCACGAAGGATCACATGGTGGGCCACCAGAAGTGGGTATCGACCAGGTCCAGTGTTCCATGGAGTCCGGGATGACCTGCCGTGGGGCTGTCATGACACTGGCGCACTACTTCTTTGTGCAACTCGTTGCCTGAGGGAACATAAACTTGACCTCTGTGGTATACCAACCCGTTGTCCTCTTCCCATTCCAGCAGACCATTGACCAAGCAGGAAGGGCCCTGTGCCTTCAGATCGCGTAGCCCTTCCAATACTTCTGCCTCTCGTTCTGAAGCCTGTCTGATCCGTTCTTCCAAGGGACTCACCAGGCCTGTCGCTGCGATCTTCAGGAATACCTCAGGCCCCAGGACAATCTGCTGTTGGTTGTCATTGCTATCTGGCACTTGGTGAGCACCCATTCAGGAGAGAGGGTCGGCAAGAGTGTTAGCTTTGCCTGGTCGGTGGCCTAGAAGGAAGTGAAAGCGGGACAGATACAGGGCCCATCGGGCCTGTCATCGGCTAAGATTCTGAGCAGTCCTCCAAAACTCTAAGTTTGAGTGATCAGTGAGAATTTCAAACGGAGAGGGGAGGCCTTCAAGGAAATACCGCCAGTCTTTCAGTGCGTCTATGATAGCCAGCATCTCCCTATCGTAGATCTCGTAGTTTCTCTCGGCGGGTTGCATAGAGGCTGAACGGAAGGCGATGGGGTGCCAGAGCCCGTCTTCCAGTTTCTGTGACAGGACCCCCCCAGTGGCATATCCAGAGGTGTCTACTTCGATTCGTGTGGGTCGGTCTGGGTGCCAGAGCGTGAGGATGGGTGCGGAGGTGAAGGCGGTGCAGAGTTGATCAAAGGTGTCTTGTTGCTGAGTCCCCCAGTTGAAGCCAATGTGTTTCCGGGTCAGGTCATTGAGGGGTCGTGCAATCTTGGCAAAGTCACGGATAAAGTGTCGGTAGAAGTTTGCAAAGCCTAGAAATCCTCGGACGTCTCGGAGGTTGCGGGGTATAGGCCAGTCTCAAACTGCCTTAACCTTGTCTCCGTCCATTTGTACCTGTCCTTCGCTAATAATAAGTCCCAAGTACTCGATCTCTGTCTGTTCAAACTGGCATTTCTCGGGACGAAGGTATAAGTCGTGTTTCTGGAGCCGAGCGAGAACCTCCTTGACCAAAACTCCGTGTTCCTCCAAGGTGCTGGCGAAGATGAGGATGTCGTCCAGGTATACTGCAACTTTCCCTAAGGCGATCAAGTCGGCAAAGATGGAGTTCATGAGTGATTGGAACGTGGCAGGGGAGTTCATAAGACCGAAAAACATAACCTTGGGCTCGAACAACCCTCGATTTGTCGCAAAAGTGGCCTTCCATTCATCCCCCTCCTTAATTCGAACATTGTTGTAGCCCCAACGAACATCGAACTGTAGAGCCGGCATGACGCCTAGCGCAGTGGACTACTACATTACTACAACTACTACTTACCAGGAGAGTTGAGAGAGTTATAGAGGCGAGACGTAGAAGCTCAAGCACACTATCGATTCACGTAGAGAACTACCAGCTTATATACTTGTGGAATGAATATAACTACCATAAAGAGATATCTAATAGGAATTGTACATATGGAGCATATAGAACAATAGAACAGACACGAAGTACTGTTCCGCATAATCATACTGCGGGAGAAGTGAAACCGGGACTGATTAAGATCTAGGCTGCGGATTCAACACACCCCCTCGCTAAGTGCAGCTTAAAAGCGCATCTGAGCGAATCAAGTGGACGAGTAGAAATCAAGTCCAAGGTGATCTCTGAACCGTAAGAACTTCTCGTGACCAAGACTCTTTGTGACCATATCTGCGGGATTGTATATACCTTCAATGAAGTACAACTTGACTTTGCCATCTTCAACACATGATCGGATATAGTGATACCGAATATCGATGTGCTTGGTTCGGCGTTCTTGAACCGGGTTAGAGGCAATGAATATCGAGCCTTGATTGTCACCGCAGATTGGAATAGGACCTAAGTCAATTCCAAGTTCAGAGAGTAGCGATCTAATCCAGGAAGCTTGACGACTGCAATCAGACAGTGCCATATACTCAGCCTCAGTGGAAGAGAGTGCCAAAGTCTTCTGGGCATGTGATTGCCAACAAAAGATGCCACCTGCTAACTTGAAGAAATAGCCAGTGATTGAACGACGCTTGACAGGATCAGCAGCCCAGTCCGAGTCTGTGAACGCAAGGAGACCTCCATCGGAATTACCATCATAAGTGAGGGTATAATCCTTTGTGCCAGCGAGATAGCGGCAGATGTAGAGAGCTTTATCAAGATGCTCCTTGGTCGGATTTGCAGAAAACTGAGAAAGCTTCGTAACAGCATAGGCAATGTCAGGACGTGTGCCCAGCATGATGTACAGAAGCGATCCAATTACAGACTGGAACTTGGCACGAATAGCCGGATTGACCGGACCTTCGTTAGGCATTGGCACATAGCCTGCAGGAAGCGGTGTGGTAGCAAACTTCGCATTCTGCATGCCAAAACGTTCAAGGACTTTCTGTAAGTAGTCCCGTTGGTCGATCAAAATCTTTCTGCCTTCTCGGCGGATGCGCATACGAAGGAACTCTTCAACATCGCCTTGATCTCGGCATTCCCATCGAGCCATGAACTCGGCTTTCTTCTTGTCAACAAAGGCTTTATTAGGACCCATGAAGAGTGCATCATCAACATAAATGATCGCATACACAACCTCACCACTCTTCTTATCTTTGCAGATGAAGAGTCCAGCATCGGAAGTTAGGCGTTTAAAGCCCAATACTTCCATGGACGAGCTAAGGGTTCCCACCATTCAAGGGCAGCTTGCTTCAGTCCATATAATGCACGACGCAGGCGTAATACCTTGCGTTCTGAGCCCTTGACTTTGAAGCCTTCAGGTTGCTCCATGTATATCTCCTCAGCAAGATCGCCATAAAGGAAGGCGTTCTTAACATCAACTGAAGTGATGTACCAGTCTTTGAGCGCTGCAAGAGCAAGCATCATTCGAACAGTCTCAAAACGAACGACTGGTGAGAAGATTTCGTCAAAGTCAATTCCTTCGACTTGAGAGAAACCTTTGGCAACAAGCCTTGCTTTCTTACGACCGTTTGTTTTAACGTCGAAGACCCATCTATTTCTGATGGCTTTGCGTCCCTTAGGAAGGTCGCATAATTCGAAGACCTTGCGCTTGCGAAGTGCCTCAAGTTCTTCGCGGCAAGCAGCCTTCCATTCCTTCTGTTGCGTCTCAGGCAACTTCATAATATCACGGAGTGTCCATTCTCTGATGTTAGCTAACTCAGGAATATTGGACGCTGGAAGCAAATCGTGTACTGGAACGGCATTGTTCAACAAGTAAATCATGAATCCTACTCCCCCTTCATGGGTAAGTCTTTCGACTACGCTTTCACCCCCTTTTTGCGACTCAGTGCTTCCACTGGGTTCTGGAGCAGGCGGAGGCGGAAGTGGACCAGGAATCACACTCTTTTTACCACCTTTGCCCTTCCTGGACTTTGATGAGCCAGGATGATCAACTTTATGTCACCAGTGATCTTTCTCCAAGATTTCTTGTTCTCTAAGTCGCGAACAATTTGTGAGGGTTTATTCGGGTTCCGCTTTTCACCGAATATACTACCAGGTTGCGTAGTACCCGTCCGAAGCCTCGAAGATCGACGTGGACCTTCCGCCGCTGGTTGAGGTGGAGGTATAGGAACGTCGGCTTCGCCTGTAGGCGACGGAGGACCAGATGGAGGTAACGGTTGTTCCTCAGCCTGTTTAGGGCTACCTGCAGGTTCGTCAACCGGAGGTTCTGGTCTCTTTGGAAGGATTTGGGAGCGACTTCTGAGATTTCGTGACGGAGTATCGTCCATACTATCATCAGAGTCATTGTCTTCCGAAGGAATGTTGGGATTTTCACCCAAAGTAAAATGTTCACCATCCACTGGTGTTACGCCACGAGTTTTCGCATCAGGACATCTGGGATACAGAGTCTCATCGAACAGTGCAGTAGTACCTTTGAAAATAGAGTTATTGCTTCGCATGAAGAGGAATCCTTTCATCCCTTCTTGATAACCGATAAAGGTCATCAACTCAGAGCGAGGAGCGAGCTTATTGGTACGTTTGTCGTCAGGTATGAAGACATAGGCTGCACAACCCATAACTCGGAAGTGTGAAACATCCGGTGCCTTTCCGTACAGCATCTCAAACGGAGTTTTCCAACCTAAACGTTGCACAGGAGTGCGATTGTAAAGGTGGACGGCATGTTGGTGACAAAATTCCCACCAGGACTGAGGCATACAAGCTTCAAAGCGAAGAGCCTGAGCCTTCTCAGTGATAGTCCTGTTGAATCGTTCAGCGCGACCATTCTGTTGAGGAGTGTATGGTACGCTCTGCGCAACTGCGATCCCATGCTCTTTGAGTAAAGCATCAAATTCGTCGCCTTTGTATTCTCCCCCTTCATCCGACATCCATTGCTTGATGTTAGTGTCGAATTGTGTTTTCACCATAGCAATGAAGTGCCTAAGCGCTTCAAGGGCATCGGATTTTCGACGTAGGAGAGTAGACCACGCATGTGAAGTGCAGTCATCAACGAAAGAGATGTAGTACTTGTACCGGTGATAAGATTCAACCGGAAACTGCTTTAGATCCGAATGAATGAGGTCAAACGGTTTAGCAGCTCGAGACTTAGAGTTGGGGAACGATTTCTCATGCATCTTGCCTTCAGCACAACCACGACATATAGGAGTCTTACTGGTGCGCATTTTCAGATCAAGTGGGAAATTCTGTGTATGTTTCCGAGCTTTATTCAGGGCTTTGTCCGAAGGATGTCCGAAACGCCTGTGCTCAATGTCATAGTCAACGTTGTAAACGATAGACTTGGCCAATAAACTCTCAGCAGACGCTTTCCGCGAGTAGACCCAATAAATGGTTTGACCAGGCATATGAGGATAGCAAACAAGCGATTGATTTCGCTGTGATGAGTAGAAGGCTAACTTCTTCGCGTTTCCACGAATAGAAAGTCCATCTTGAAGGAACTCACCCAAGGATAGTAGTCGTATATCCAACTGAGGTATGTAATAGACAGGATAGAGACGCGAAATACGCTCTGACATTTTCCCGTCTTGTCCTTCGACACTATGTTTAATGAAGACAGTTCCTTTACCCTTTATTTGTATAGGGTTGTTCTTATCGGCAGTATTTACCATTGAACCATTATCGAGGGGCTGATAATCAGCAAAGTCATTCATATCATGAGTGAAGTGCGATGAAGCACCGGAATCTAATAGCCAGCCCTGTGCGTTACTGGACTTCTTTCCCTTACACTGAGTACAGCCAACGAAATGATTGTTCAACACATAGGTATAATGTACAAGTGATGCCAGATCACTACCACGACTACTGAAGCGGCTACTGATAGAAACTAATCGAGAGCAACGCTGTGAAGTGGTATCAGTGTTGGGTAACAGATCAAGATAAGGGACTAACGGGTCATCATAGAAAGATCCAAGAGAGACGTTATCCGGAACGTCCTCTTCTACCCCTGCAGCTTCGGCAATGTCGTCGTCAACATCATCACCGAATAGAGAAATTAGGTCATTACCATCTCCCATGTCTACATCCTCATCAACTTCATCAGGACCAACGCTACGAGAACGTTTAGAAGAAGAAGAAGAGCTGTATCCGGGTCCGTCATAGTCCTCCAGAGTACGCTTGGACGAGGACGCGACAGCGCCAATGCGTTCCTGGAGAGAGGAGCGGGCCTTGCTCGCCAGTTGGTCTGAGCGGCGGGCTTCGGTCGCCACGACATCCTCGAGCGGTTTGAGGTACCGCGCCGTCTTGGGAACACCAATTCTGTCAGCAAGTGAGCGAGATTCACGAACATCTTCAAAGACTGACTCCGAAGGTTTGAAACCTGTGAACTTCTGCATGTTGGCAGGGTTCTTTTTCTTCGCTGGAGGAGGAGGGGCGAGAGTGCTGTCGCACGATTCGTCCCAGAAACCTTTGAAGGTCGCAGGAGGAGGTGATCCCCTAGCACAGCTAGAGGGAAGACGCGTAGCAGCCTTGTAGTTGAGATCGGGGTAAGTTTCGTCCCAAGTGCTCGGAGGAACATATCCTGCCCATGGATCACGACTAGTCGGGAGAGGGTAGGTGTTCTCCAATGCGATCTCAGCACGGAGAGACTGCTCGATTGCATTTAATGCAACCCGGTCCTTGCGCTTCGTGACAGAGGAGAAGGGAGGGGTGATGGTACTTGCCACGGAGGCAAAGTGAGAATGACCATGAGGGCGGTTACCACCGCGATTGCCACCAGAGTTGCCAGCATCCCTATCAATGCCACCACGCGTGCCTCGCTGCTGCTGCTTCTTCTTCTTACCCTTGTCTTGGTTCGAAGGAGGAGCACGCTGCTGCTGATTGTTCTGCTGCTGCTGCTGCCCACGCTGTTGTTGACGCTGTGGAGGGCGAGGGCGCTGCTGCTGCTGGAACGAGGGAGCGTTGGTCCCACCACGTTTGACCGCAGTGAGTCGACCGGCGAACTGAGGGTTTAACCGCTCATATTCAACCATGATAGTGTCCTGGACGCGGTCGAGGGTAAGGGCTGGTTTTCTACCAGGGTCGGCATCTTTTCGCTCTTGGTCGGTCTTCGGATCATCCTCATGATAGAAGTCGTGGAGACACTTGGAAGCGGCAGCTTCCCAGACCTTAGGGATGGCCTGCACGAGGATGAGAGCTTTGACCAGCTCGGGAATATTGACATCAACAGCGTCGAGACGCTCGAAGTAGGTGCGGAGTTTGGCAATGGAGCCGAGGGGATTGTTCTGATCGATGGTGAAGGTAGCAGCTTTAAGGAAATCCCCATAGATGTTGGAGAGGGTAGGCCTGCCGTAGGTTTCTTTGAGATAGTCCCAGGCATCAGCGGCTGTCATGTCTTTGATAGGAATGTACGTCTCACGTGTCATGGTGAGCTGCATGAATCCCTTCAACATGTTGCTATCCTTCTTCCAAGGAGCACGCTTGGCGTTCCACTCGGCTATTTCCGACGCGGTAGGAGGGGTGGTTACATCGCGAGTAGTGGCCTGAGGGCCAGAACCAACAGTCTCGGTGGTGACAGTGTCCTCAGGAGGAGGAATGTCCTTGTCTTCACCGGTCAGGTTTTCCCAGAGGCCTTCGGCCTTGGAGACACCTGCCATTGCAGGCTCATAGACCTGTAGGAAGTCACGGCCATTGAAGAGGTTCTTTCCAAAGTATTTCTGGAGATCGAGCATATTGATCGAAAGATTTGGGTTTGGATCTGTGAAAAGACAGCATTAGCATGCGTCTAATCAAAACACAGGGTAAGCAGCCATAATGGGCGCTATGCTCAATGATGAGCACTGGATCCGTAAGATCCGATGTCGTCGAAGGACGATACATCAATGCCATAGATCGAGCACTCAATAAAGAGGTCGATGGCATATACAGGCGTAGCTTAGTTAGCCATTGACAGCAGCCTGTGAGGGCGCTCGTTGTTGACAGCAGCCATAGCGGCGCTCGTCAATGTAGTAGGGCTAACCGGGGCCCATAACCTGTAGAGCCGGCATGACACCTAGCGCAGTGGACTACTACATTACTACAACTACTACTTACCAGGAGAGTTGATAGAGAGTTAGAGGCGAGACATAGAAGCTCAAGCACACTGTAGATTCACGTAGAGAACTACCAGTTTATATACATGTGGAATGAATGTAACTACCATAAAGAGATATCTAATAGAAATTGTACATATGGAGCATATAGAACAATGGAACAGACACGAAGTACTGTCCCGCATAGTCATACTGCGGGAGAAGTGAACCGGGACTGATTAAGATCTAGGCCGCGGATTCAACACTATGGAAACTTGTCGAACGGCTCGCAGTCAGGTCGCTCGTCTGCCGTTTCATTTATTTTGTGTCAACTCGTTGTAATTTCAATGCACTTCGTCATTCGAATGTTCCAATTGTAGGCTTCCTGAGACGAGTGGTCAGACTGATCGTAGCGGCATTGGAGAGTATGTATATTACAAGCTATCCTGTTCGTTTGTCTCTTGCCCCTTTACTCAGACGAGAAGCGCCCCGAGGTCTGCTTAGGTTCTTTACCCTTCCCTCGACCAAGAACACTCAAACTCGATACGATAATAGTAGTCTTGCACGCAGATCAGGCAACTTATGAGAGGGTACTGCTACGCGTACGGCGATTCTGGGGTTTAGCATTCGGCTGCATATGAGGAAAAAGTTCCGCCGGATCATATCAAAATTAGCGCAGAGCAAGACACAATGGACCTTGCTCACCGTTGACGTGACATACAGCAGCGTTTTATGCTGATCTCCATGTTTGAGCTTCGAAGTCAAACCCGACGATGATTCCCAAATTCCTGTCTGACTTCCCGCATAGTTCCGCGAGCGGGTCTGACGATCGATGGTATCCCAAGGTGTGGTCGTCGTGGGGAGGGATATTGTGGGTAGCGTCAAATGGTCGGTTGAGTCGGTAGTTGTACCCGAAGAAACCCAGGAGATGACGACCGCGTTCATAACGGCCTGAAAAATGCAGAAATCAGCTCACAGAATCAGCTCGGTATGATTCATATTTCGGGAAAGACTTACATCCAATATACAACTCGTCATACACACCCAATCGAGTACGTATCCTCCTAGACCGATGATTGTTGACGCGTTTGCCTAACAATCGTGTTAAAATCTCGCTGTGTTCCGCTGCGGTTCGAACTCAGAGCTCACAGCCCAAACCATCAGACCGGCAAGTGCGCCACTGTCCACGGACAAAAACGATGAGTTCTGCGACAGGCATATAGGTACGAAACGAGAGGTTCAGAAGGCATGCTCACATCAACGTCCTCTGGGATATCAATCTCAACGCCGGACTCATTAGTTTAGACTGTGACCAGCGTAACGGCCAGCAAAACATGAAGGTGAAGAAGACGTTCTGCACAAAGTCATAGACCAAGATCGGTATTGACCTGAGTCACACGTCATGTCAATCAGAATGAAGGAGACCTGAGAACTAATTGTACGCACGCGAAATTTTCCATTCCAAACATGCACTGACCATCATTCGAGATCCAATCTGATCGTCCATAAATACAGAGATAAGCGACTGCCCCGTATCCAACTTGAGATAAAAGGCAGATGCGATACATGGGCGTCTTAAGGCGGGGAGTACGACCGCCATACGACCAAACGATATATACCTATCGGGGTAAGGAAGGGAATTGAGTTCGGGAGATAATTGTTTGAATGACCTTTTCGACGAGAAAGGCTGAAATAAGAACCTAGGTCTCAATGAGTCTGGAAAGAAACCTCAGTGAAGGATAGAAAACCACCTTGCTAAGCCCGAGGAGCATAAGGCATACGATGATGCCCAATGAACAGACTCGAGGGTTTCCGTAGGTTCCTATGCCAGTCATAATGAAACCAGCTGAGATTTCTGAAAGGATTAGAATCCAGGTCCCTGGCTGGGTGAGCGGAATGACTTGCATAGGAACAGAAACAACCAGCTAAAGTATTGACAGAGATAGATAGAAAGGCATCGTCAATAAATTTAACGTACTCACGAGTCAACAAGAATCAGAATCACGCAAGTCTTCCCCCACGTCAAACCTCTCCATCCAGCCCGCTCCATTGGTATACGCCTCGCGATCAGAAACGAGAGAATCGAACTGAAGTCGAGAGTTACTCATCAGTCGACAAAGCATTGAAGCCACTTACTAGCCAAAGTAGCAAAGCGAATTCGTCACGATCCGTAACGACCGGTAAAACACCAACTTGGAAGAGTCCGAATCGTCAGCCACGGACATTCGAGAACGGAAAAGGTATGCAACATGCCTCGACACAGTGGTGGGAGTTTATATGAAGCGGACAATAATACCTTGAACATTCGCAATGCCACTTGACCCTGCTCAGCACCATGGCAGCTTGGTAGTCTGAAAGGATACCTCCAATTTATATTTCCGCTGTATTCAAAAAGAGAATATAGACCCTTTGTTGCGCTAATCACGGCTCACTAGTATGATTCGGGAACTTACATGCGACCTACTCATTGGTACTGGTAACAGAACCGCCCTGTGTGGCCCGAAGAGAGTTGAGGAAAGCTTTGAGGGTAGTACGACAATAACATTTGTTTAGCAAAGCTTCGGGAAGGAGATTGTGGCGGCAAAAGGCAGGTTATAGAAAAATGCACTAACAAGATCAGTCTTATGCGGTCTGATCGTGTGAAGTTCGGGGTGGGTGTTTATGTAGGCGACAGGGCGAACGTTACCAAATCTGCCTTTCCGCTCTCAAATCACGCCTGACAATATATTCAGCGAACAAGCGGCCAATCAACATAGGGATGTACTGACCTATTTCGATCAATTCGAATGGCCTGTGACCGGTGACCGGTTCATACGAAATTGGGAATTCGTATGAACGCACCGTGACCTGTGACGCGGCGAAGAAAATTCGAATATCGAGCCCGAGAAGCCAAATTTGGCAAGCTCGGAGGTGTCACAGGGTGGGGCAATTCGAATGGACCCCCTGTGACCTTGTGACCATTCGAAAAATTTTCGAAAATTTTGGGCCGTGTGACCTGTGACATTCGAATTGATCGAAATAGGTCAGTATTATATACAACCGGTACCGGCGAGTTCATGGCATAACAGGATGGTATAACGTCCAGAGTACGAAGATAGTTCGACAGAAAAAAAAAGAAAAGAGTTCACTTGGTCGGCTCACTGTTGTCTGGCAATCCACCGTTGGTTCAAATTATTGCCAGAGGGATCACAGTCCCAGATTTGAATCTACATTTCAATGAGTTGAGCAAAAAGAGACGAGTATGTATCAGAGATGAGACTCACATCCGCTCCTGGAGCAAAGTTCCCATCCTTGATATCCAAACACTTAGTCGCACCATCTCGAGTAACTTTAGCCTGTCCCCTCGGGATAAGAGCATCAACTCTCCAGATCTGGTTTGGATTTGCCGCATCACAGGACCAAATCTGGAGAGCATTCCCATTTGTCGAGTCTCCGTTTCGCAAGTCAAGACATTTGGTTCCGCCGTAGGTGCTAAGAATGCCGTTGAGGTTAGCCCGAGGGACGACCCAAGTAGCGTTTCCAGAAGGGAAGGTTGTAGAAGGGCTTCCGCAGGGAGCGAGACTGACGCGGGCACCGTCGGTGTTTTGGACTGCCGTGAGACAGAGGCGAGGTTGAGGAGCTGGGGGAGAGGGAGGAAAAGGTGAGTGATTTCAGTCAGCCGAACCGGTGAAACAAAGATACGAGGAACCTACAAAGATCAGGTCCTCCTTCGAGCGTAACGGTAACTGTCTGAGTATCTGGGACCGTCCTTCCGGAGAAGAACTGATTACGATTGCTGAAATCGCAAGTCCATATTTGAATCAGGTTCCCGTCAACCAAAGCACCGTTCGTATTATCGATACACTTATTCGTTCCCACCCACTGCCAAGTTCCGACGGAGTTCGTTTGGTTCCAGATTTGGTTGGTGTTTCCGGGCGTACAGGTCCAGAGTTGGAGTTTGGTGCCGTCTACGTTCGCGCCGTTCGGCACATCAAGGCACTTGAGTGACCAGAGTCAGAATGCTAGGAAGGCCTCAAAAGCAAGGGAAAACTAACCAGATTCGTCCCGAGAAGCTTGAGTTGCTGAGGGGCAGGGTCGGAGGGGAAGATCTGGACATCCCAATCGTAGTTGGAGGCATCACCAGTATTGCAATCGTGAATAACAACGGGAGCACCAGCGGCCTTCGAAGTTGCAGCGAGGCAACCTTGAACTGTTTGTATGTATGCGCGTTGGTCGAATTCGAGAAAAGGAAATGAACGGATCATGGTTAGCACTCACAGGCACTGTTGCTATTCTCGAGCTGAACACCGGCGGATACGACAACAACGAGAGTTGAGAAGGCAAGGAACGTTGAGATCAGGCCCATGGTGCGAGAGCTGAGCCGAAAACACCGAGGCGGGGTAAACGTTGGGGATGGATGCTTCTCCTGCATTTATATCTGAGCAGCTCGGCAATTGGCAGATTGAAAGGAGAAGGTTAAATATGGGTGTGCCTGACCTACCCACATGTTCAGTCCAAAGTTTCCAACTGAATACAGCAGACGATGTTGATTTGTATAGGAGTGCACGCATCCCGCTAGTTTGACATCTTCATTTCACTAGTGCATCGGGGACCCTAGCCCGCGTACATCACCATCACTACACATAACGGTCCCATTTGTATGTCAAAAATAGCTCCAAAGCACCAAGTAGGATCACTCACGACTAACAGAAGAGAGTTCTCATTCATGTTCAAGGACTACTCGAGTTTTATGGACGACCAAAATTCGACGTGTACTACAGTCATCATCATGTCAACGGGGCTACCTCTGAGTCTCCCGGGATGTCAGTGAAGGGCTGGGAAAGAGACGGTGACGAGCAGGGGGACGTACTGTGCAGTTTGGCCGTGAATCTTGTAAGTTAAGTTTAGTGTGATACCAGCTCGATAACACTGGCCAGCAACCTGCAGTAGCCCTTTGGGATCCTTGGAGCAAAATAGAGCAGGAAGGACGAAAAATCTTCGTCGTTATATGAGACGGCCGCTCGGATTATCCAAGCCCAACGACGCTGAGACCTGTCAGGTAGAGAGGGCTCCAGCTAATGGCAAGTTTGAACGAGCGCGCGCTGCGACCTAGCGGGATTTGAAGACTTTTGGACGAAATCATTGCGAGTAGATCTTCGGATATGGGGGATATAAAAACGCAACGTAGTCCGTAGATAACGGGCTGATAGATTGATACCGGGATGCAAATGAACATGTAACAAGTTCTAGTATAGACTAGTAAGCATTATAACCAGTACTGGACGGAAGAGTTCGGATGATAGCGATGGAAGACGCACCATCCAGTACCCTGGGAAATCCCGCGACGACATCCGAACTCCTCCTTACCCTACGAGACGATGCTATCGGTTGGCTCATTCCCAATTGTGAGCCGATCAGATAACGCTGCTAGAGGCCAGAGTAAGGTCAATGTTGGCGTCGGTGTGTTTTGATATGTGTGCGTTACCGCAGTAAATACCTATTCTAGCTGCGTTGGAGAGTCTTTAAGGGTGGGTGCTTCAAAGTAGTAAGGATAACGGATGTACCAAGGCGGGTTCTACAGTGTTTGAAACTACTGTTCGTCGATACAATGTTCGATCTGGCCAGAGGCGATTGAACTCGCAACGGTGCTGGCTAGTCACGTGGTTTATGGAATGAGAGGAGAAAGACGGAAGATGAAGGACATTCGCTGTTTGAACGTTGAACTTAGTACAGTCGTCGAGAACCGTGGCGTCGCGATCGCGTCGGGAGAGCGTGACGGTACGGAAGAAAGCCGGCTTTTGCCACGCGATCTCCGGTTTCTCCAAGATTTCGTCATCAGACAAGCAGCCTATGAATAAGACGCCCGACGCCCACTCAATAGCACCGGTGAAGCCGCGGAGCACTTGGAGAGCTTTCGGTATACCAGATGCTGTCAGTCCGTAACACCCGTGTCCTCATGTGTATGAGCACACCTTAGTAGGGAGTATACTGCTCCTCACGGCCGATTGGGATCCGAAGGGCGACCCAAACAGCCTTACATGCGCGACCTGTATTCCCGCGAAATCTTAGGCTACCGTACACGGCGTCAGTATTACCAGAAGGATTCCTACCAGGTTGAAAGTAGAAGAAAGCACATATGTCAGGACTCAGTATATGAAACGATGCCGGCTATGGTGACTTGATTGTTGACGGCTGCTAACAGAATGAGCTCAGACCTCCCCGCAAAACTCTCGGATAATCGGCAGGGTACTTGCAGACCAGGTGATCTGTGGTTCAACTCATTGTGTCCCGCGACAAATGAAATCACACAGGAGTTCTCGGAGGGCTTCCTTTTCAGCGAGTGCCTTCCAAACTCAATTGGCAGAGCAAGAGCTTCATCATATGATGGAATAGGAAATCGCAAGTTGTAGTTCAACGTACGACTCACTCAGGGTATGTGGTAGTATAGAGCAAGGGGGTCCAAAGATCAAAAAAAAAAGACCAGGGGTCGATTTTTTCTGAGAGGGGTCCAAACTGGTGACCCCCCCCCTCCCCCCCTACATAAGCTTCCTTTTTTGGTAGGTGCACATGCCATATGTTTTTGGCGAAGTTGGAAAGTCAATAACGTCTGACCTCTTTTCAGTTACTATGGGCTCTGTATTACTAGATGACATGTAACCTTTTTATGAATGATAATTTATAGTGCGGGGTTTGCTTCGGGATGGTAGCTGTAAGTACAATCAATCATTTTCAAGCCACTGGGATGAGAGTTAGGCCAATTAGAATTCTTGTGCATCTCTCAATTGATTCTCTCTCCATCAAATCACTTGTTGGAGCCTGGACAAAGGCTCAAAATCCCCAAAAATTCTCTACCAAGGGGGGTCCAAAAATTTTTTTCTGGGGGGGGGGCCCCCCACCCCCCGGTCAGGGATTCAAATTGGTGGGCCCCCTTGGTATAGAGCCGGTGTACTGAGTACGAACCATACACTACCGTGGTAACTTAGAAGATGCTCCACCAGCGCAACCTCCCGCAGGATAGCTCCTGCGCCATCCCGTAGCTGTTTCGTCTGAGATTATACCTTGCTTGTGCCCGACGCGAGCTTTGATCAGTGGCGTAGGTATACAGCCAGATGGAGTAGACGTAGAGTTTTGAGTAGATAGACACATAGCCTTAAGTCACAGGCCTTTCCCGAGATGCCGCTGATGGTAATCGGGGGAAACAGTCGTTCGTGTAGCCTCCGGAACCCTCTGAATGGATCGGAGTTGCGTCAAACGAGTTGTTGGGACAGGCAGAAAGCCCTTGGAGTCTGTTGTAGCTTATCAGCTTTTTGAAGGTGCTTAGGACACTTGTTTAAAGTAGCTACTATAAGTGCGCTCTTGCTTTAGTTAACCTCACGATCATCCCGGCCTCCATCGGCAGGCTACGGTATTCCGCCCATGGGTGATTGCTTACTCAACCTAGCTTCAATGAATCTCGAGTCGCGGGTTCATACTGACTTTTTTACCAGGTAAAGTGTATTTGCCCAGTGTTGGACGGACTCTGTACGGACGGGTAGGAGGTGAGTAGATAGTAGCAAGCCTTTGATTTTTTCGAGATCTTAAAGGTGGGTATAGAGAGAACCCCTTTGAAAGCTAGCAATCAAGAGGAGGAATCTGTGACAATTAGATGGATAGACGTATTGAAGCACAAGCTAAATCTCGTATAACACCCAGCCAATACACTCTGATAGTCGCGATTTGGCTAAGCCTACTTGAAGAACAAAGCACATCAACACCGTCATGACAGTGAACAGCGGAACGACACCAACTACTACCTACGACGGCGCCACTACCGCACGGACGACGGCTCCACTATCCACGGGATTCGGATGCCAAGCTCTCGACTAGGTATAAAGAACACGAACGACAGACTACACCACTCAATCCCAATCCCAAACTTCTTATAGATCTAACCACATATCCAATGGGCGAGAAGTCGACTCTAGTACATTATTTCGACCTCACTCGGCTTCGAGGGTTTCCCAGAGGAACCGATTTTACATTCTGGTCTGCGGGTATGGTCTACAATCCTTCCTTCCGGCCGCCCCTAACAAAAAGTCCCGTCGTTGCAGCTTGTGGCCTCCTTCTAGCGGCACACAACTACAAAATCGACCCACGTACCCTCGCCATGACACATCTCTGGTTCGCTATCGGGAGCACCTCCCTCGTCGCTGGAATCTGCGTCCTCAATGATATTTTTGATCGAGACCTCGATGGTCGAGTTGGTTCGTTCCCAAAACAGCCCTCTATCGTCGTGATCATCTGAGACTAACCATTATCTTTTTAGAACGTACGAAAAATAGACCCTTGGTGACCGGCAAAATTCCCGTTCTGAATGCTAGTGTCTTCTGTGCGGTATTAATGGCAGTTCCGGTGTATATGATGTCGTATACAAACACCACGGCGTGAGTTCCTGCCACCTTCTGCATGATTGGTACTGTTATACTCAACGCATGTCTGTGTTTCCAGATTTAGATGGAGCCTCTTGGGTGTATTCCCACTTCATTTTTTCTACCCTCTCATGAAACGGGTCACTTACTGGCCTCAGGCATGGCTTGGTAGGTTATCTTTACTTTAGTAGATTTGCTAATATTGACACCGTGTCAACCCTCCCATGCGTCCAGGCTTGGCGGTCAACTACAGCCTCATCATTGCGTACCTCACCGTAAGCAAGGGCCAATTAGACGCACACATCCTCGTATTATACGCGGGATGCATAGCGTGAGTCTCGATACCTTTCGATTTTCATGCCTGCTCACTCAAGATGCCTTCCTCTCCATTCAGATGGACAATCATATACGATACAGTTTACGCCTATCAAGACGTCCACGATGACGCCAAAATTGGGATCAAATCCACTGCCATCTTGTTCGGGCCTAGGAATGGTCGACTGATCCTCTCCGGATTTGCTACCGTATTTTGGGCAAGCCTCTGTATCACCGGTGCTCAGAACGGACAGGGAACGTGGTTTTTTGTTATATCAGTCGCGGGAGCCGGGCTGCATCTAGTCAGTCAGCTCATAACATGGAAACATGACGATTGGGATAGTTGTTCGGCGACCTTTGTGGTATGTCCTGATTTTTCTTAGGGCTTCTTTGGTACACTGATGCTCTTCACTTAGTCGAACGGTAACCTAGGCGCATTGATTTGGTTTGGGCTCCTCGTTGATTATTGCGTCAAGGATCCTGCGGCAAGCAGGCTCATTGGCAAATATTCGAAATAGGGATCTGAGTGTAGATGATATAGCTTGAATCACCCCTAAGTTATATCCCGAGAGAACCTTCCATGCGAATCATTGTCTTTGTAATTACTGGTATCTTTCCGTAACCTACTTGCTATAGACTGTCAGTCCCTCAAATTGAAATCCAATTATTCTGGTTGTAACCATGGCTCCCTTGACGTTGAAAACAAAGACGCCACCAGTGAAGCAGGATTCAAGGAACACTTGACGCCGAAGGCAAACGAGAGAGACATTGGCCTGCCCAAATTTCCGAAACTCCAGGTGGAACAGCCGCAATAGCCGAAACTCCGAGTTGAGCGCTAGTCATTTGTTCGGTGAGTTAGAGATGCCAAACAAATTGAATACAAGGTCTCTTCCAGACCACCACCTTCGTTCTGCTTGAATTGCGCTCATCGCTCACCATCTCACGATTTCATTTTGTTCTGCAGGCGAGACTTTTTCATGGTCAAATGGTACGCTTAACATATCCTATCGCTTTGGGTGGTCCCATCCGACGACATGAAGCTACTAGAGCGAAAGCGAGATCTGTCACTGCTGGACATCATGAGAGTCAAGCAGAAACAGGAGGATATGGATCTGGATGTTAGAGGCTGCCTGGAAATGTTTGATTGCTTTGCATTGCTTGTCGTAGGGTCATCTAGCTAAGTCGGGAGTATGCTGCTTTAAGAGAGCTTGTAAGAAGGGGTACGTTATCCATTCCATTAGTCCCGGGCGTGTCTTTCCTCATCTTCTGCGTCTTCTCGCCGTCTCCGGGCTCCTATTCCATCCGAAGAGATAACATACACATCGGCCAAACCTGTTTTTCTTACAGATTTCACGGTCGTCCACGTACACTTGCTACCATCCTGATCCATTCTCTTGTACACCGATCGTAGTGGTTCCCGAGTTCCTCACGCAGTCCTACTAGAGTTCATTCAATCTTGCCCTTCATGGAGGACAAGATGCTTACGATCCGTAGTTCAGTCTCGCCGTGATTGCAATCCTCGTCAGAGCATAGTTTTCGTGAGGAATTGGTCCAAATTTCGGAGGCTTGCGTGCTCTGCCATGATGTTGTTTTCCTCCGAACACGCGTGCCGCGACTCCCACAAAGCCGGCGACCGATTTTAAGAATATAGGTCACCGGATGATGTTTCCGTTCGCGTGAGAGGTTCAGCTCAGGTGAGCCTGCTCCATCCATTCACCATTCCCACAATGATATCACGCCATCGTGTAGGTTTTCCCATGATTCGTTGCTTACTCCCATACCATCATCACCCCGTCCATACACCGATCACAAAGCTCTCGATTTATCACCACCGTGACTGCTAGCATGGATAAAGAACGACCTGCAGTACCTTTGTGGGTACCTGCCGAATCCACCAAAGAAGATTGTAAGTCACTTCGTTGTAACGCATTCAACCAATTGAATTCCGACGCACGGGCTAGTGGAATATGCGGATCTTCCAATCATCGATCTATCTCTCCCGCGAGAACAGTTCCTTGCTCAAGTAGACAAGATCAAACACGCTATGGAAACGCACGGGTTTTTGTATTGTGTCAATCATCCATATAGCGTCGACGAGGCGAGTGGCGACATTAACTACGGAGATCCAAGCTGACCCAATAATGTTACAGATGACTCGAGTATTCTCGATTGCAAACGTCCCATTCATGGAGGATCTTATCCCGTTCGAAGAAAAGAAGCAGTATGAAGGTACTATGAAAACAACGGGGAGTTATCAAGGCTACAAGTTACGGGAGTATTGGGTGCGTCGAGCAATCGTATGGCATATTAGAACACTCACTCAGGCTGTGTGTCTCTTAGCATATTGATAAAGGCGTTCGGGATCAAGTCGAAATCTACAACCGTACGATCTTTTCGTCGACAATTGTCCAACTAATGTCTTACTGTCTCCACCTAATTCTATAGTGAATCGAGATATTACCAAGCGTGAACACCCATCGGGCCTTCGACCATACCTACCAGAGATTCAGAAGTTTGCAGAGAACAATCATTACAACGTTCTCCACCCTATTCTTCGGTCTGTCTGTCATCTCTATATCAGCCAGTTAGTTGAATATTACTTCGAAGGTTACTTGCTCTCGGCCTCGATCTACCCGAGGAGACACTTGTCAATGTCCATGGCTTTGATCGTGTCGGGGAAACATACGGTAAGTAGTCGCATTTTCGTTACCTGTTTGCTCGATGCTCATCGATCATCAAACTATGAACAACATAGTCCGCTTCATGAAGTAGTGAGTTCTCTATATATCTTTCAAACCGTGTGTTTGCTCTATAAAGGTTCACTCTCATCAGCTATCCTCGAACAGATGAGGATGAGAGTAAATCGGGCGGTGTCTGGCTGAAGGGACACACAGGTCTGTCCTTCCGCTATCGTCTATCAACCGTATCCGATTCATTTCCATGTTTTTCAGACTTCGGTACCATCACAATCCTATACTCTCAACCCGTGTCTGCGCTCCAGATTCTCAGTCCTGACGGAAAGTGGAGATGGATCAAACACATCGAAAACGCTTTGGTAAGTTCTTCAATCCGGCTAGTCTACCATACCATTCAGTTGCGCCTTCCATAGGTCATAAACGCCGGAGATGCGATGGAGTTCCTATCCGGGGGTGTCTATCGCGCAACAATCCACCGCGTTATTCAGCCTCCCTCCGATCAACGAAACAAGGAACGATTGGGCGTGTACTATTTCGCTCTTGCTGACGACGACGTAAGGCTTGCCCCACTAGTCGCCTCACCTCGTGATCGGAGATTTGAGAATGGAAAGGAGCCGACAATGGAGGTTTGGAGGAAGGAGAGGACGAGTAGGTATGGACAGAGTGAGCTGAAGAAAAGTGTAGAGGCGGGGAAGGAGCACGTTGAGGAGGAAATGATTGGAGGGGTTGTGGTAAAGCATTATAACTAGGTGAGGCTGGACGTAAACCCGATGTTATGGGCACTTTGAATTCGTGGCGTTTCGACATCCCGAGGTTTGAGAGGCTTTTGATACATTCTGTGGCGTCTTCTCAGATATCGTCTCCCCCAACCTCTTCATGCTAGATTGGGTACAAGGTGAGCTATGTCACAGCTGAGCGCCCGCCTGAACCGGCTCTAGCATTTCTAAATTAGGAGTTTGGCCCGAAATCGCCGTCAAATCCCGAAGATACTTTGATCGCCCAGCTTTGCCCGTCCAGCTTTGACATTGGGCCATTGGGCAACCTACCATATATCGCAGCATAGAGACTGCTTTGCCCTCTAATATTTTTTTTGAATAGTGTCGTCGTAACACCTTTCAGTCGAGAGGTGTTAATATGTGGCACCGAAGGTAATTGAGGCGAGACCAGATAAGAAAACTCTGAATCTAGCTAAGCCGACCAGCTGGTATTTAAGTCGACCGTACAGTGGCATTGTGCCTCATCTCCCACCATCGACCTCTGCAAATCCCAGTCTTGCATATCTAATTCTTCAAACACACATTCGAATTTCAGTTCTCGCTACCAGTCAATCAACACCAGCGATGTCTCCCTCACGCCACACCTCGACGTTGATGAGAAGGGATGTGGCTAGCCCAAATGATGCCTTTCTTCTCTATTGTCGGGATTCCGTCTCAAGGGGAGCGATACCAGCGACATACATCGACCACCAGGGAATCAAGCGTCCAAGGGATCAAGCTCAAGTATCAAGAGAGGCGAGAGAGCAATGGAATGCCGCTTCGGCGGACGTGAGAATGTACTACTCCAACCTTGCGAATGCCACGAACAGCTTCAGTCACTCGAGTTCGAACTCGAGTCTGTCCTATCAGAATTTCCGCGATCCAATCCCTCAACACCAACAGGCGTCGAGAAACACCTCCTCGACTCACAATATGCGTGTTCCTCGAGCATCAACCGGAAGCTCAGACCGTGTCGGCTATATTTCCACCGAGCCTACCGTACCCACTCGTGCCAGTAACCCTCCTCGTCCTGAAAACGCATTCATGCTCTACCGCCGTGCCATCTATTCCTCAAGCCTATTTTGCAAGTCAACATACGACCACTATGGAAATCAACGCCCGAAGACCCAACCTGAAATATCCAAAGAGATTTCGGAGATGTGGCGTATGGCTCCCGAAAGTGTTAAGGCCCAATACTACGACATGGCTGGGCAGAAGAGCCGAGAGCACAGGGAGATGTATCCAGGCTATAAATATTCTCCGAATACCAACGGTGGATCTAGAGGAATGTCAAGTATGGACCCCACCAGCGTGAGGACACTAAGACCTGGCATACCGTCAACTTCCACCTCAACTCCGCGGGGCGCCAGCCTTTATACTCCTCCCCCTCCTCAATTGTATTCGGAACCCTACCCCCAAGCACACAACGGATGCATCGACCCAAGATGGCTACAAAAGAAACGTTCTTAGGAAGAGACGGGGCATCCATTTGGCAATCAGTGTGGCGGATATGTTTCGATTATCCCGTGTAGGGGACAAGATGGATGTATACAACGTACTTACATATACTATCGCCATTAATCACGGTTTTGAGTGTATCGCTAGATGTTTCACCAAAATAACACCCAGACAACCTACCACTCGCCATCTAAAGAGGACATGCCTTCCCACTGAATGAAATATTATCGAAGTAGGGTCCCTTGTGATTTGGCACATCCAATTTGAGAACGTCCAGTGCACTGTTCCCCGACGAACACCCATCACTCTCGTTCTCTTGCCCCTCACATGTGACGACGTCGGTAGCCTGACCCTCTGGGTTGACCGATTTGATGTGAACCTCTCCAGAGGGGTGTTGATACCCAAATAGGCGGGGTGGAACCCGGGGAACTGGGTCATCTTGGTTGGTGATACGCACGAGCGTAGATCCGAGCTATACAAGAGCGAGAATAGTTTAGGCTTGGAACCAAGAATGCAAGGAAACAAAGCAAAAAAACAAACGTACAGTAGTATCCACGAAATCAGCAAACTCTTGATTTCCAACTCTCGGTAGACCGAAAAGGGTTGTCTGAATTTCGATGGAGGGGTCCAGTTCCTGCTTGAGCATCAATGCGTCCAGGACAGCTACTGATCCACCTGAGTACGGAAGAAGGAACGATAATCAATACCAAGGCGGGTCCCTTGAGAGCTGCTGGTAGCAAAAGCACTCCTTACCGAGAGAATGTCCCGTGACCTGAACTTTTGTCGAATTGAAGTCCGCGAGCCCACGTTTAACACTATCCAAAACCTCGTCCGCCGTGCGTTCGAAGGTCTTCTGGAACCCAGAGTGTACCTCGATATCCTTGTCTTTAGCGGACGTAAACCTATCCGTGTTGATATCCGTGAGGAGGAATTGAGCGTCGTTCAAAATCGACAAACTGCATTCCAACGTAGGCAGGATGAGTAAGGAACGAAGATGAGAAGGGGAAAGAAGTCGTGACTGACAGGTTTTTCGAATTGGTTCCTTGGTGCGCGACAACGATATTGTTGGTCGTCGGGTCGTGGGCCACGAAGTCTACTCTCGGCCGGTAACTGATCAGTAATTTGACCAGGACAGATGAAGGATCTTCACCAACTCACACATTGGGATTAGCCCATCGTCTGATGATAACTCGATCAATCCAACGAAACGAAAAAGTACACCCAGGTACGTACCTCCACCTGCCTGAATAACCTTAACACCCTTCCCAATCTCGTCACAAGGTCCACCACATTCCCAAGCGGTAACCGCAGCACTGGAACAATACGACACACGACTGAATTGAGCTGCCCGAAGGAACTTGGATTCAAGATCTGGAACCGAAAGAGGCGTTGGGGCCGTTTCGTTATCGTCTTCAAAGAGACCGAAAAGGGGAGCCGAAACCGCGATGGATATGAGGGTACTAATGGAGAGGATGCTTTTGACAAACATGACTGTCGAACCTTCAGAGAGATAGGCTCAGCCTATCGTGACGTTGCGTGGCCGTAGATGAAAGATGTGAGGTTAAATGAACGCTCTGGACCAGCCAGATGGAAGGGAGGCAGAAAGAAAGAGAGGTGGAGGAAGGCCTTGAGTCGAGGGGGGAGAACATCGATGATGGGAACAGCATGGTTTATGTATTTCGTTCAAGACGACGTCCACGAGGGAATCACTGGAAAAATAAATGAGGCGGTGCAAACAGCGACAACGGCGACGATGATACTTACCATCAGCTCGGTTTGGCGGTACTGAACTTGGACAGACATTAGACGTCTCTGTGCACTGACGGGTGACTTTGGAAGCCCTTAGACCGCACTGTGCTGAGTGTTTGGGCAATGCCAAGACGAGAGCATGCGTAACGTACCTTCAGGGTATCTTCGCGAGGAGACAACTCGCGAAGATAATCAGACGGGGAAAATCACTGGGCAGTGTAAAGATGTTCAGGATGCACCGTACTGATCAATCCGTCTCCAATGCGGGTTGTTGGATTTGATTCCCTTCGACTACTTGAGACAGACCATCGATCATTCGTATCATGAGCTGATAATACAAAGAGGACTCCTAGGAGAGAGATCTACCTCAATAGCTTTGGAGTTGTAGAACGTTGTGGGTGTAGTGAGAGAAAAAGACCCAGGGCAACCGGTGCTCAGGTACAGCCGCAAACCGTTTCCATTGTTCCACGTGAGTTTGATCACGGAGGACGGATAATCTTATCTACCCCTTGATAGACTATTAAGGTCAGTCGGAACTCCGAATGTTCGACTTCGACGTCCTCCAAAGCTCAGTACGACGTCGTTACGCCCTTGCGAATACTCAGCACGCCTTTGAATCTAAACGTCAGATTTTTAAGGGGTTGCAACTTCCAACAGGCCAGTCGTAGGGGATCCGACGAAAATAGTTACTTATCACCCTAGACTGCTCTACCTTTCAAGGGGACGGTTCAAGACGGAGGCACGACTGAAGGCTGTAAAGAGCTTGCATCCTCAAGACCATCAGTGATCGGACATCCGGAGGAACTACGAAGGAACTGAGCTGTGACAATTTATAAGGCCATTCAGGTTGAGGGCACTATCTGGGTCTCGGGTGATTGATTGATAGCCTTAGATATGCTCGGATCCCTTGATCCCTGACCCCGACCTCAAAGCAGTAGATCATTGTTGCGCGACGATGTTGCTCGGTAGCTATATACTCAGGTGATTTCTCCAACAATCAATCGCCGCCTCGACGTTCGACGGATTGATTTCACTCAGCGCCCGTCGCGGGTAACGAAGATGCTGACGATGACACAAGAACGCCATCAGCGCTGTTCTATCGATACGAAGTCAAAAAATTCCTCACTTCCTGAGGTCGATCCCTGGATTGAAGCGGTGAAAACATTGGCTCGACCCGGGCTCGAACCGAGGACCTTCTGTGTGTAAGACAGATGCGATAACCAACTACGCCATCGAACCGTTAAGGGAGTTGGATAGATGTGTGGACATACTCTCAACTCAATATCCTCGAGAATTCCAGACCATATTCAACCTGTCAGTATCAGTTATGTAGGCTTCCAATCAGTCAGTTGCTAGTACATATATGCTTACTAGCAGGGTAGCTCCATCTGTTGTCTAACGTGGGCGCTGACAGATACCCAAGTGCGCTCAAACAACGCCCCTTCGACGGACCGGTTCTCAGCCATACAAAACACACGGCTATCCTCACAATTCAGTCGTGCTCGTTGCGGGCTCGACGGCAGCACTGCGGGCAGCAATGGCCGCCACTCCGCTCATTATTGAATACCGGAGGGAAGGTCGGCCAATCAGAGCCACTTTCCTGTTTTACGGCGTTGATCCCGACATCCGAATTGAATTGAACTATCACGTTGAAGCAATATGTTCTCAGCAAGGCTCGTGTCAATACTTATTTCGATCCGTGCTTTTCGAGCGCTCACAACCTTTCCTTTCCCCCACCATCACCGCCTTTTCTTTTTTTCACCGTTAGACATCCGCCTCCTTTCAAAACGGTATGTCTGTGCTACCGATCGTTTACGCAAGAGACTCTGACACGTTGTTTTAAGCGATGTCGCAAAACGGGCTGTCAGCGGCTGCTGCACCTTATAATCCCGTCCCTTTAGACGAAGCTCCTGGTACCCCCCGCCACGGCTCATTCATGGATAGTCCCCGCTCTCCTCCCCACACTCCTCTTCCCGCCGAAAACGGACGATTTCTTGGTCATGATCCAGCCTCTACACGAGATTCATATGCTTCCTCCACTCCTTACAATGAAGACAATTCCTCGGGACAGTTCTTGAACGACGATGACCACACTCCCAGACATAAAGAGGAAGCTCTTGGGTATAATAACGTCGCCGAGAGAGGAGAGGGTTCATCGCCGGCAAAACGGAAACGCACGCTCATAATAGGCCTATCCGCCCTCGCCATCGTCATCCTCATTATTGTCATCGTCGTACCCGTCACTGTCCTCAAGAAGAACAACGACTCCAACTCGGGCTCAGGTTCGTCAAATGGCGAGGGCGGAGAGTCTGGAGAGGGTGGAAATGGTGGCAGCGGGAATGGCAAACCCGGTGCTCGTGTCGCTGTCACTGGAACTGACGGTAGTGAGGTTACCCTTGAGGACGGGTCGAAAATGAAGTATTCGAATCCTCATGGTGGACACTGGTACTACGACGCGAACGATCCTTTCAACAACGGCGCCCGCGCGCAATCATGGTCACCTGCCCTCAATGAGACTTTCAGATACGGGATCGACAAAATCAGGGGGTGCGTCTGCGTTTCTTGTTTCCTCTTCGTAACACATTTGCTGATCCGTCCGAATTGCCAGGGTCAACCTGGGAGGCTGGCTCGTCTTGGAACCCGTGAGTGGAAACCCTAATTCATTTTACCTCGTTGACACTTTTACTGACGTTCAAATCAAATTAGTTCATGCAAGTTACCCCTTTCGTTCCGTTGAAATTGACGTCGATTCTAACCGTACCTTACTACCACAGCTGCCCTGCACCCTTCGAGAAGTTCCAACCTCAGGCGGTCGATGAATACACTCTCCACCAAGCCATGGCCGCCAACGGCGGAGTAGAGCAGCTCGAGGACCATTACAAGACCTTCATTGTATGTTTGATTTATATCACTTCGGATACACGCTGACACCCCACCACGACGGGCACTCTAGACCGAAAAAGATTTTGCCGAAATCGCTGGGGCCGGTCTCAATTATATTCGACTTCCTATTCCTTATTGGGCTGTCGAAACACATCCCAACGAACCATTCCTCCCCAAAGTCGCATGGAAGTGGGTCACCTTCTTCGCTTCTGTCTCCCATCCCACCCCCACACTCACGCGACTGGATCAATTAACTGACGGTTTTGTAGGTATGTTCTCAAGGCCATTCAATGGTCCCGAAAGTATGGTCTTCGCATCAACCTCGATCTCCACACCGTCCCTGGAAGTCAGAACGACTGGAACCACTCTGGCAGGCGAGGAAATGTCAACTTCCTCCGCGGTCCTATGGGTTATGCCAACGCTCAACGAACCCTCGATATCATCCGTGTTATTGCCGAGTTCATTTCCCAGCCTCAATATCGCGACGTCGTCACCATGTTTGGTCCCGTAAACGAACCACGGGAGGTTCAGATCGGCAAGGATTCCATTGCTAGTTTGTAAGTCGCCCACAAAGTTTATCTATCTTCGTTCCTGGGAAGAGTCTAACTCATGGTACGCTATAGCTACGCACAAGCCTACAAGGTTATCCGAGAAGCCAGCGGCTCCGGTCATGGTGCCTGGATCTCTTTCCACGACGCTATGATGAGCAAGGCCGACTGGGCCGGATTCCTCTCTGGCGGCGAACGTATCAGTCTTGACTCCCACCCTTACGCCGCCTTTGGCGATAACCAGAACGATCAATCATGGGACGCTCGCGTCGGCACCCCTTGTCAATGGGGTAGGGAATTCAACGAGTCGATGAGCGCTTTCGGTTTATCGTCGGCTGGTGAATGGAGTAACGCAATCAACGACTGTGGCCTTTGGTTGAACGGTATTCCGGAGGGAACGAGATACGATGGTACATATGCAGGAAGCAGCCGTGTCGGGTCGTGTGATCGATGGCTTGACTATGACAACTATAGCGATGACACTAAGGCTGAGATCAAGAGGTTCGCCATGGCCAGTATGGATGGCTTACAGGTCCGTTGTTGTCGCTGGTTATCCGTTTCTCTCCCCTGCTGACTTGTTTACGCTTCGCAGAACTATTTCTTCTGGACATGGAAGATTGGTGCCTCTACCAAAACCAACAAAGTCATGAGTCCCGCTTGGTCCTACCAACTCGGTCTCGAGCACGGTTGGATGCCCAAGGATCCTCGTGAAGCCGATGGTGCTTGTGGAAACGTCGCCCCCTTCACCGGTACTATCAGCGAAGGACTCGGAGGAAACCCCGACACTGCGAAGTACCCTTGGCCTCCTGCATCCATCACCATGGCTGGTTCGCCCGCCGATCTTCCCCGTTACACGGCCACCGGAGCCATTCCTACCCTTTCTGGAGCTACGTTCACTGTCTCTGGTGTTCAACCTACGAAGACCGTGGATGTTGGTAACGGATGGGCAAACGCGGACGACAAGGCTCAGTATGTGGCTGAGATCCGGGGATGCACGTATCCCGATACCTGGGCCAACGATGCTTCGATTTCGCAGCCTTGGTGCGCAGCGGCGGCGAAGAGGGACCTCGAGGCTCCCGCACCTACGGCTGCCCCGTCGCTCTAAGACCACTATCACGCCTCATGTTCATCGTTCGGCGTTCTTTTTTGTTTCGTTCTCGGTTCTCTGCGGGGAGGATCTGGGGATCTAGGAAGAGGAATTATTAAACCATGTGTGCAGCATATATTATTGCTACTAGTTATATCATAGCAGCACGTACCACTTACAAGTACTTATCATTTCCGGGGACTTTTTATCATCTTCAGACATTCTGTCGCCACAGTTTGACAATTTTCACTCAAACATGGACTTATCTATTATCCTATCCACTCATTTAACTTACAACACTGAAGGCAATCAGGCAATCTTTAACAACCAACTGGAATGATCACTCGTTTTGTTCACGTTGTGGGGGATTAGAGTTCAGCGCTGAAGGTTTGATGCCGGAAAGGTCAAATGAGCGGACTACAAAGCGTGTGCGACCGCATTATCATTGTTTTGGTAAGGAATATTTGGGACCCTGAAGGGTGAGTTTGACTTCCCGTCCGGTATCGGAGCCACTGTCATACATATGTACACTAAAGGTGAACTTAGTTCCCCCCGATACCCGCTTGTGAGCGTTCCGATTCAGTTTCAGGCTGTGTGTCTCATTTGGAGTGTACGGTAGTCCCGAAACCGAAACTTCTGGATGGACCCAGGGAAGAGAACACCAAGACAATCTCTAGAATGCACGAAAAAGCGGCCTGGAGGCCGCTCTAGTTTGTGTAAAGCCATAACTCCGGTAAAGGCAGTGATTGACCACATATAGTCAAGTTGTGTGAGTAATGGCATCGCGTTGAGTGTACGGCGGTGATGTACAATAGTGCTGTATCGCGCTAACGGGATGAAGAAGCGATGAACCCAAAGTCCAGACGAATCCACATTGAGCCGAACTCACGACCGCCACAATCACCACGTTCTGTAAGAAGTGGATATCAGAAACCATCGAGAGCGACAGAAGTTAAATCTGTACACTGGTGCTCGATTCTTGTAACACAGCTTGTGTGAATATATGTTAACGATGATAGCTCTTGAACAATGGCTCGTCGCTTGATCTGCTCATTTCGAGGGTCTTGAAAGCATTCAGAACCGCTTAGAAAGCTCTCAGAAGTCTGGTATGAGCCACAGAACGAAGAGAAACATACATCCCCCGATCGACCAACCTTCGGCGGTTGAGTCTAAAGGTAAGTGTAGGAGCGCCCAATAACCGCTGGTAATCGTAACGCGTAACTCGCGTGACACACTCTCTTCTGTACCACCATCAGGTTGACATGGAGCTTCGTCTTTTGGCTGTCGACCATGGCATTTTCACGATCGTATCTCATCCCCAGTGAAAAGCGTACCCATTTAGATAAAATTAGGTATGTTTCAGTATGCGCGCATATCAGAACATACCACAACACAAGAAACTATGGCGCGTTGAATTTAGATATGATTTGCTGGATTTTCTAAGGTTACGATCGGGCAGGCTCTTGGCTGTTGACATCAAATGATTACAAGGGACTCGGATTCGACTCGGCGTGCACATAGAGTAACTGTAACCTACTATTGAGCCCATATAATCTCCATCTCATGTACTTTGCTCTGCTGGTAAACCTGAGGAGGCTCGACAAGTATGACGGTACTTTGCCCTTTCTTACGTTGCACAGTTACCGCGCGTTTCTGGAGAGAGGTAAGTCATGGAACCGTATCCTTCGACCTTGTAAGGATCTGAGTATCTAGTTGCATAGTTTGGCCGAGAGAAGCTTCGGGAACGTTGTTGAATAGAGCGACGAAAGAGGTTAACTGGGTATGCCAAGTAGTAGGAAGTTTGCGTGCTGCCAGTCGTTTGTAGCCCTTGGGAACGGGGCAAGTCATCAACTTGACGCTGCTCCAAGATGTATGGCTTTGGCGTCGGAGAAAGTGAGACACTGTGCGTGGTACGAGAGGGCACCGTCGCGTGATCTGGAAGACATGCAGAATTAGAGTATCGACGTGTCGTCGATCGCGTCTTTTAGATCAATCGTAGAGGTTTAGTCAAATCATACTGATGTCAGCACTAGGGGGAAAGACGACAAGAGGCTGAAACTTGTCATTTATTCGAAAAGAACATGAAAATTATACGCTATTTTATCGAAACATATCTAAATAGGTACGCTTTTCACTGGGTCTCATCCTCAACCTGATAAGCGTCTATGACGAGATTGCGATCTTTCTATCCTACCCAGCCACCCCATTTAACATCAATTCAATGCAGGGATATCTTGGACTGGATTTGACCGTTGACGACCATACGCAGAACGCTCGTCCTCCTTGTATCGCATCTCTGGCCGTTAACTTCTTTTGCTTGCATGAATATTCTCTCAACGCACATGGATCAACATTGTCTGAGGTCAGGCTTACCCTCTCTCGGTAGTGGGAGGACTTCCTAGAATTTTCCTCTAAAGGTCCCTGAGTTCGGCTCGTTAACTTTGTAAGCTGGATGCACAAAATGAATATGCTCAAGTTTCCTATCTAGTGCTAAGCCCCTTGGTCCAGTCTGTCTTCCCTTTCAATCTCCATTTAGCAGGTCGTGCCAGATTACAGTCCGAAGGCGCATTGGAAAACGATTCTCTGTGACTTTTAGACATCGATCGGTGGTGAAGGTGGGCTCGGAGCTCGCCCGGGTCTCGTGGGTGCGAATTCTGGTCTTTGGTCCCCAGAGCCTGGTTGGGGTTTTTCTCCGGAGTTGATCAGAAAAGAGGGCCGATAGCTCAACGTCTTTGGATCAACTTGGTATTGGATAGCGAAAGATAGAACTTAAACTCTGCGCTATCCACCGAGATGACTAGAGCAAACTGTTAAAAAACCTTTGACAATTCGTTGCACCTTGTTCGCTGTGTCGACTCTTTTTCTTGACTTCTCGTTCTTTCGGGGCTTCCAGCCAACTTTTGATGGCGCCGTGTCATTGATTATTCTCGTCTACAAGTACCACAGTCGACGGTAGCTCGGTCATTCTCAAGGCTTTCAGCCTTATATGTCTCTCGAGGTGAATCAATCTCTGACACACCAGAATGGTTGCCAAATTCCGTTCAACTCCTTTTGCAGCTCGATGCTCCATAAAGCCACAACTTTCGTCGCTCATAGCGTCACACCAATACCCTCCACATGTATGTAGAGAGCTCGACATCGATATCTCCCGAAAGTCTCGATGGATGGATACATTACAGTGCCACCTCCAACCTCCGGCTGGCGAAGGTCGCATTATTTTGGGCATGATTCCATGCTTGAACTGGCTGACATCAAGACTTGACGACCGAACGGAGCTGTTTACAAAGAGCCAAACTCAAGTGAGTAGCCCTCGCCGCGCTCGTGGAGCATCTTTGAGTATCGAGGGCCTTCGTTATACTTAGGTACGGTCTATATTCATCTGGGTCCTAAGTATAGTCTAACTTCACTGATGCGCTGCATTGCTAGCACCCTACAAATTCGACGAAACACAAACCACGTTGCAATGCTCCATACTCTAACCTATCCTGTCCACCGAGTCGTCTATTGGTAAGTTAGCTGTCGGCATGATACCACAGCAGGCGTCAGAAATTTGTGGCAGGTGCTGGGCGCTAAATAGAGCGCCGATGGACCAACAGACTCGGTTCTTCATCCAGAGTAGTCTCGACAACTCGTACGGCGGCATTAACGGTGCTAGAGGACGGTGAGTAAAGGGTATCAACGTCATGTAAATGGGACCATCCTAGTGTGGTCAGTCAAAGTTCGCTTACCTCTTCTTTCGTTCAGAGTTCCAAGTACCACTGCTTAAATTTGGCAGCGAGGCATCGAAGAAGTGAACGAGCTGACAAGAACACTCAGAGACGCGGCATGACGACGTTAATGCAAAAAGAATTTGGAGCATACAACCGCAGCCGATCTGCTCTGGTTCGAGTTTCACAACAGCGTACGCCACTCCAGTACGACTCTACGATAATCAACGTGGAGTGGCTCCCTCACGTATGATGTTCGTCGACTCAGGCAGCTATCTTACCGAACACAAACTCGTACAAATATTTCTCAAAGAACTATAAAAGCGGTCCAGGAAGTGCCTCAAAACCTCTATCGCCCCCCACTCAAGCCAAACTCTCAACTTAGCTCGTGTTACTTCCTCGTTGCAACCATGCAATTCAAAGCTACTCTCCTCGCCCTCACTGTAGGCGTCACCGCTGCCCGTGCTGCGTCTACCGTCAACCTCGAACGTCGCATTACCGATCCGGGCAACCCCGCCAACTTGATCAATTGTCCTCCTGGCGGTGGTGCCGATGCTTGTAACCTAGAGAAACCAGTTCGTATTCCCTTCAGTGCACATCACGCATTTTTTCTGAGTGAACTATAGTGCAACCGCATCCGAGTCAACTATGGGAGCCCCCAAGGTGGTCATTACATCTGGTATCGTGCTTAAGTCGTTATCAGTGAAAACGAGTCCACTCACGAGAGCCCTAGGTACAACTCCGACATCAACAATATCCCCACTGGTGTTGAAGTCGGCACGGAGCAATCGTGCACCGACTACTAATTTATCCAATCTCACGAGCCTGAAAGCACCAACGTATGATAGCGACCAAATGTTTTTGAGCCTGTAATACTATTATCTCCACTTGTGTGTTTATTTCTGGACTCCAGCTCCGGCTGCATCGTGCGTCAGGTCAGGGTTTACGAGTCTGTAGGCGAGATCGGGAGAAGTGAAGATCCTTACTGGATCTATCGAGCAATATGCGCATGTCCTCGTTCCAAAGCCACAAAAGCTGGTGAACGCGTACGGTGCCGTCTATGCACTGCTGCGCGTTCCCAAATCTTACATAGCGCCACAGGTTCTGCAGAGGATTACCATCTGACTTGTCCACTCGTCTCGCAAATTACAGGTCAACGCAACGATGAGTTCTTGAAGCTACTCTGGTTACGTACTAGATTTTCCATGGGACTTTAGCTTTGTTTCCAAAAAGATATGCACAACCCAGTTGACATCCGTAACATTGCCCACCAAAGTCGCCCAAGGGCCAAAAATCGAAGTCAAGGTCAGCGACAGCGTTCGAGAATTCAATGTGACGGACCCTGGGCCGCCACTCAAGCTCAGGTACTGTACTCGGTGACGTGTAATTTACGTTCATTTACCTGAGTTACTTGTGTAGCGGAGTCGGCCAATCTATAGCTGTTTCTTGTTTCGGTATGGGAACCCGAATATGCACACTGTAGGCCCGATACACGTGCTATGTCGTTTCTTTTCTTTGTGCCACCATCACAAAATTTGGACGGTAGGTCTTTCAAAGGATAGTTGGAGAGATATTACTGATCCTCCGTTGGTGTGCTAATTTCCATGCCTCTCACAGAAACTTCAGACTCATATCACACGATTCCCGGCATAGTAAAGCCCGACATCTTGGTATAGCTGCGAAGCTTGCATGTAATCTTCGTCCCAAGGACCTCTGCTATGTCTCAGTTTCTCACCGAGTCAGAGCTCAATATAGCTCGTTATGACCGGCTTATTTGTAGACTCGAAGAGCAATTGATCGAACTGAAGTCGAAGCGGGATGTCCTTCAGCAACACAGATCGCGGATTTCTTCATTATTGTCGCCATCGCCGATCCGACGATTACTATCCGAGATCCTCCGCGAGATAGTTGCCTTCTCCGCAGTCGGACGAGACGAGGGGCATAACCTCTTTGGTACTTGTTCGATTTGGGAGTCTCGAGCTCTGCGAATAAGCGCCGTCTGTCATCGATGGAGAACTCTCGCTTTGGACACTCTGGACTCACTTCACTGTTGGTCTACAATCCCGGGCTCCTCATCCTGTTGGATTATTTTTGGCTGGATCGAAATAACAACCTCTGTCTATGAAAATCAGCCAGTCTGCCCCGTCAGACCTGAATCTCGTTGACTTGGAGTTCGCCCGGTCAATTGTGGCTCGTTCCAGTCGGTGGCAGTCAGTAAATTATCATGACATCGTGGACGACCAAATTTCGAGCGTCCTCGACGGCGTTGAGGCACTACTCTTGATAGGCTTCAATGGCAAGCGAAAAGACCAGGGAAACCCGCTTGTCTGATCATTCAGGCATCGATTGAATGTGGAATTCGTGCGGTTTTCTGGTGACGTCGATCTTGAAGCAGAGTTCAAGATTGAAACGGCCTAGGCCTTACAGAGACATTAGTACAGGACGGATACGCCAATAATAGACAACATACCGTGAGCCGTCGCATTCGTATCCAACCCGGCGTTGCTCGAGAACGTTGGAGGTAAGTCAAGTCTTGCCGGAGATAAGGCGGTCGGTTCCTGATATATGGGTGATCTGGAGAGCCGCAGGTACAGACCAGACTCTTCATGAAAGATTGGTCCCATCAACGGCGGCCTTGTAGATTCAAAGATAGCATCCTGTGAGCAAACAAGCTGTGCGAGATGGATAGTTGAAAAGGTGTGGAGTTCACCATCGTAACTTGTTGATTACGCTCATCTGAGATGATAGATCTGTTGGTTCCAAGGACCCGCGAAGAAGGACGAGTATCATGATCGAGGATCAGCGAGATAGTGGTTGGGATCAAGTCCGTCTGAGATGATTTATGGTTGTTTGGACGTTGGCAAAGAGGCGGCTCCAATGGACCGGGCCGCCTTACCAGACCGATGTCAATGTTCCCTACGTTGCTTTCGCGCCTCCTCTACGTCGCCGGTAGCGATCCTTTCTCTTTAACTGTCGTTTATATTCATCTCAGATGGGCTGTTTAAATGTCTTGGGTCTCAGATGGTGTACGCATCGATCGGAATCAGGTGTCAAATCTGGTTCAAGCTAGTTGCCACTGGTCTCGGCGCAGGATACTTACAGTGTACACTACATCTGGATATCAGGCTCGAATTATCATAATCATATTCATCTCGACTTGCCCCTTTCAACGTGATGAGACGCTAAGAGGGTTATTACCCGCTGTTCATCTAGACGATCAATTCATCAAAGTTGCTTGCCTGATGGTAACGGGAACATTTTGGGCGCACTGGTTGGTATAAACAGTGAATGCTCTATATAGGGAGCTTCAAAAATCATTTTATCTGGGGTAGTCTTCACTTGCGCCACTTCATATCATGTCTTCAACAGCCCTCAAAACCTCCGAGGTACACCTCGATACAGTCCGATTCAAGTTTACAGTGTTAGTCCCAGTTATCTGCTCTTCGGTGAGTAAGCCTTATGAGCTACAGGCTTCCATAGATTCAGTCAGTGTCTCAGGCCCAACTCTTCCTCTATGGCCTCAACTGCCTGCTATTCTGGCTCGGCCTGGTTGTGCTTCGAAAGCGGCAGCGGGAGAAAGACAGGGGAAATTGGTTATCCCGATTCGCTTTGGTTTCTCTCTTTGTCCTAGCCTCGGTCAGCGTTCCGTTGGGCGTGATATCAGCAGTCCTGAGTGCGAGGCACACATTTTGTCTTGCTTCAGGATTAAGGTGTCCGCGAAATATGCTCTTTGCCCCAACCGTTATGCAGTAAGGTTCCTGCAATCATCATGATGGTTAGTCATATTAACATCCCTATGCACAGATCGTGTATTTGGGCGATTGTGATGGTAATGAGGTGGGCACCTACATGTCGTTACACAATGATATAACTGAACTTGAGCTACAGTTTTATTGTGGACAGTATCCTGGTGAGTTACTCAAGTCTCTTGATCACGCCTTAATTTTGTTACTGCCACAGGTCTTTCGATGCTTCGTCATCTGCGCATGGCAAAAAAAAAGATACGCGGTAGCACTGATCACTTTTAGTTTCATATTTGATGGTGAGAATGTCCCTTTCGCCGAGTGGGCCATACAGATAGTTAACTTTCCCGGTCGTGGTTTTAAAAGTCCTGGGAGGCGTATCCTCTATCTACGCTAGGCAGATGCAGTTTGATCGGTTACGCTCGATTGAAACACCGGAATCGACTTTTGACGGATTTACCGAAAAAGTGACATTGTTTGCACGCTTGGCCATGGGATCTGGCTCTATTCACATTCTCATAAATGTGTTTTTAACAAGTGTTATCGGTAAGGCTGATTTTATGAAAGATATGACTCAGCTTTGGGATTATATTTTTAGCTCGTAGAATCCTATGGGCTGGAACCCGCCCACGATTGGTGATGGGCACGCGGGAACAGTTTCAGACTGTAGTAGTGTTTCTGTGAGTACCGAGACACCAAGATATGCCCCTTTTGATCCATATGATTCTCGAATGCTGATCTGAACCTTGAGTTAGGATCGAATCATGCCTACTGTACTCTCTAGGATGGATCGTATTTATAACTGTTGCCCTATCCGACTTAACAATCTCCGCAATTGTGGGTTCTGTGCTCCCCCAAACTGCAGTTGGTGTCAACCTTTGAATCATGCCCAAGGCCCATGCTAATGACCAGATCCAGACATTGGCTCCAATTCTTTTGATTGTTAGAGCAAACATGCAGAACAATGAAGCAGCACTGACTGCCAGCACCATTGTATCACATGTTCGAGCCAGGCCTACAATTCACACAAAGCCTGTAGTTGAAGAACATAGGGTCCTACACATCAACAGCGGTTTGGATGGATCAAGAGGTCTGTGATGGGCTCTTTTGAGACTATCATTTTGTTATGAAGAAAGTTTAATTACTTGTAGTACATAAGGAGAAGGTATTTGAGCCTTCTACACGCCTGTGCATGCAGCATACCATGCCATAAATCAGTGAACATCTCCACCGTGAGCTGGGCCTCCTCAGAATCCTGTTTGTACTATTCCCGGGATCTGAGTCTATATGCTTGTGCCACCAAGACACCAATCATCAAGTGTTTGAGCTTCAGAAGTTCTTCCAACACCATATCCTCCAGGATGTAAGGGAAGAGATAACCCCTCAATGTGAGGTGTATAATCCTGGGTGTCAGGTGGAGCAGTTTCAAGATTGTCATGTTGTTCAGAAACACCTTGCCAATTTCTGAGTTGTGTTGGACATGACCTTTCCACCAGATCAATGAGCATAAAAAGATCAGCATCAATACCGATGGCACTGTCAGCCACCAGCTCCTTGAGCCTGGGGAGTTTGAGAATGTAACAGATGTTTGAAGAAGTGTTCCACTGATTTGAGGGCCTTGAACAGAAGGAAACCTGTAACTTTTGAAGGGTATCCAGCTGCACCTGATCATCAAAATTGAGAGCATGACTGGTCACCCCATTGATAGACAATGATTGAAGGTTCAAATACATTGACACCATTCACTTGGGAAATACTCAATCTCAAATTGGGACAGAGGACCCCAGTTCAAAGCAGGTGGAGAATCACCTTGTTTTTGAGTACCTGTAAAACCTTGCAGGCTGATAAAGCAAAGTCAGGAGTTTTTGTTGATGTTTGTAGGTTGCCATGCTTTTGATAGTAACACTCTTGAGCAATGCAAAACCTTGTGGGTGGCTTTTTCCTGGATAAATTGCAATTCCTGTATATTTGTCCCACCAGCAAAACAAGGGCAACCTGACCATTCACTTGTCAAGCCTGCCAGCTGTGGTAAGCTGCCACCAGGCTGACAGTCCCTGGATCTTGGTTTTTTTTCTGGTGATCTTGTACATACTGATATTGTAAAGTAGGCACAGTACAGTATAACTAGGAATGAACATGATTTTTCAGTATGAATACATCTGACAATCAGCTAATGAAACATATCCAGTCTGACTGTCAATGGCCAGACACAGTCAGTTCAAGCAACATGGTCAGGCACAATCACACTGACAAAACATGGCTGCCAGGAGATAGTAATACACTGAAGGAGCTTGCCCAACACTCAGTCCATACAAGAATGCAATAAGAGAGTGATTTGATCATATTGCAGCTATGTAGATCACATGTGGGTATGGACTACAACCTACTGTATCTACTGTACATCTTTAATGTATTGAGCCAGCATAGTTAAATGCACAGGGAGATGAAAATCAACCTCACATTTGACTATAAGAGAATTCTTGAGTTCTTGAGGATGCTTGTTGGAGGTGATAATTGAATAGATTGTCCTAAAGCTTTGAGACTAAAGTCTCCAGCTTTTATACATGGGTCCTCAGGCACATACAAGTCATAGTACATAAGTAAGTGAGAATATAGCATATGGTTGAGATAGCAAACATAGGCATAGTAGTAAACATAACTGCTAGAAGAGCAGAGTGAGTAACTATGCATAGTCATACAGACTTTCTGTCTAAGTGATCTAGGGAGAAAGCTCAGTCAGCTTTGAACACTATTGGCTACAAAGCTGAACCTTGGTACAAACTCAAGAGATACAGTGTACCTACTGAATCTCATATAGTATCCTTCATACAAACAAAAGTCTCATATAGTAAAAGATCCATAAATAATAGACGTGTAAACAACACACCAATATTGTATATAACATGTATATCACATGTTCAACACAATGGCCAGATGTGCTCATGTTCTCCTCTGTTGACCACGACCTGGCAAGCCAATATGAGCACATAGGGGGGAATATCTAGATAACAGGAAATACCATGAGATTGAGACCCAGTATGGTAGCCCAGTTGTGATATATGTGATGAGTTGGTGTTTTGTGTTGAACAAGGCACTGACAATACAAACAAGGTGCATATAGTCAACATTGTGTATAATGACAAGAGGTAGGAAATGCACCTTTGGTATTCATAATGACAGGTCTGAGCAGTTACCGACCATCTTCTCTGAGACCTCTCTGTGATATAGGAATAGCAAGAACAAGTAGTTATCATAAATAGTTGGGGAGTTGAAATGCACCTGTTGTATTGCCTATTTTGAGCCCCAGCTTTCAGGGCTCTAAGGATTTTGTGGACGGCATCTGGCAAGTACAAGTCAGCATGTAGAAGGGAAAGCTTAAGCAAGACTGACATTCACCAGAGGCCTATATGGGATATGCATGAGGTGTTCATGGTGGGAGGGAGGAAAGGGAAGACCATGGATGTTGATGGGTTTTAAATCTGAGAGGGAGGGTCTGTGCATTGGGTGATAGTAGTGGTTGTCATGAAGTGCCACTTTTCTCCCATCTTTTCCTTCCTTAACACCCACTCCATTTCCAGTGTCTACTTGTCACTTTGACGCCTACCAGATGCCCGTTTCCCTCTTTTTACATTATTCCCTTTCTCACTATTGTTCTTTTACATCTCCTTCACAACTCATTCAATTACTTACACTTATTGTCCTTTCTATTGTCTTTCCTCAACTCAGAGTTACTCGTTCCAGACTCATTATTGTTTTATGCCTGACTACCATTGTTTTCTCATTATTTCTTATTGTCTTTTCCCAACCATTCATGGCTCATATCTCTGACCACTGACTGGGTATATATGCTAGGTAGTTTACACCTGGTCCCTCATCTTGACCTCTTGTTGTTGGGACCAGGCAAGTAGTTACCTCTGTCTTTCTCTATCTGCAATATATCTGGCTTGCTGTTGGGACCAGTGCCTTTACTGACCTATTTTGATCAATTCAAATGCCACAGGTCACAAGCCTCAAAATTTTCGAAAACAATTCGAAAGATCACAAGGTCACAGGGGTCCATTCAAATTGCCCCACCCTGTGACACCTCTGAGCTTGCCAAATTTGGTGTCTTGGGCCCGATATTTGAACTTTTTTTCACTGCATTATTGCGCTTTAAACATACACATAGTAAAAAGTGTAGATTTTAAGGCTATAGAGTACAAAAATACACCAACGGAGATTGAACTTAGGGTCTAATAGTACTCAGTTGACTGATGGTAGAACTACTTGGTTATGGAAGCTTGATAAGTAAGGATTATGAGCTAAAGAAGTGACTGATGGTTGAACTAAGGCCAACAAAACCTATGGGCCGTTTGAAAGCTGGTCTGACAAGCATACAGAGTATAACTAAGGCAAGGACCCTACCTAGAAGGACTTGTTACTAAAGTTAATAGAACTGTCGTAAGGACTAAGTTCGAGACCTGATAGATTGGGACTACTCGCAGCCTCCAACGGCAGTGAAGTATAAGAAGGCCTAGTTATGTGCTCAATAGCATCAGCGGGATTGAAAAAGAACATTCAAACTGGAACGGCTTCACAAGGAGTAAGGACAGGAATGGCATTGAAAACTAAGCTCTAGGAGCCCCAGGGATAAGAGCTGTAGAAACGGAGAGGACTCCAATCTCTGTGATAGCGACATATTCACCTTCAGAGCTTTCAGCCTCTGATTGAACCTTGGCATCTTCCTGATTACCGATATCCTCATTTGGATGCGGCACATCAGACGGTTCAACGCCATCATCAATAGCAAAAAGACGGGGCTGACCATAGCGTGGACACTTTGGATCAGACGCATAATGTCCCTGGGTGCCACAACCATAACAAATGGGGGTCTTTCTCTCACCTTCAGGCTTCACAGAAGTCTGCGGTGGATGTCTACTACCGAAGGTAGCTTTCGTTGAAGTATACTGATACTTCGGGACAAATTTCCCATTGGATTGACGCGTCAATTGGCTCTTTTTTACAACTTTGTATCGTGCACCACTGACCATTCTCGCTTTTTCAGCACTAGGTGGAGTCTTTGGTCTAGTTGGCTCAGACCTAGTAGGTTGATATCTAGGCGCAGGTTCGTTTGTCTTTCCTTCAAGATAGTAGTCCTGAAGTGCTCGGTCATCTTCAACGCGTTGTACAGCCTTAACCATGGTCTTTACATTCGCATAGTCGGGCACAGCACCATGTCTGATCATTTCCCTGATAACATTCTTTGGAAGACCATCAAGGAATCGATGTTTGAATGTATATTTATCGGGTCTATTCGGCATTCGAGATGCCCAACGCTTCAAGGTAGAGTAGAACTCTTGAATCCCTTTATCTGCGTCATATCTGACTTTGTCAAATCGTTTGGCTGCTTGGTGGATAGTAGTAGCGGCAACACAGTGGTCAAATAAACCAATAACCACGTCTTCAAACGACCAGTTCTTCTTCATACGATGGGGACTCGAAATCTCATCATTAAAGAACTGCAGTGCCTTCTTTGACACCATCATCCCGGTACACTGGACTCGCATGATGTCCAGATCAGGTCCTCCCATTCTATTCACTATCATCCAATGGAGTAGCACCAAAAACCAGTCATCGAAGACTTCAATATCATCACTACCTTGGTAGCTATCAGGTTCTTTGATTTTTATATTCTTCAATCCCTCGATATGAGGGATCATCTCTCCGACAGCTTCGCGTATCTGAACACGGTACTTATGGTGGAGCCGTTTCCGCCAACGTCTACGTGAGTGATCATCGAGTTTATCAATCTCAAACATTTTAGCTTCACGGAAGTGTCGGCGACGACGCCTTCCTTTAGTGTCATCCTCCAACTCATCTTCCAACTCAGAGAATACTGAGTCAGTCGAATAGTCACTTTCATCATCTGAGGATGACTCATCATCCCATGGAGTCTGACGGCGACGTCCCTTTTTTGGGTGTTTATCATCCTTGCGGCGGTCCCGGTTATCATCATCACTGCTATCACCTCCCGGATCACCAGGATTTCCACCAGCGGCACCACCCATAAAGTTATTTGGTGGTTGTGAATTATATTGTTCACTCGGTGGTCGCGAGTTATCATCCCGACCACGTCGTTGACCTTCACAGTAGTCTCTATCCCACACCTCACATGGGGTAGTGTCTTTGTCAACGGGTAGACTGTCCTCGTCAAAGCCAATTCCTTGATCAGGAATTTCGGTACGTCCAAACGTACGTTGTTGACTGTTCCTAACCCTCTGAAGCGCAACCCTTTCCTTCCAAACCTTTTCAGGATCATCAGGATTAGGTCTTTTGATTGGCTCGGAGGGGTAGAACATTGGACTCAACGGTGGTATAGGTTGAGTTGGATGTTGATGCGTCGGTACTGGTTGTTGAACAACCGGTGTGGCGTTCCCTGGAATAGCCGGGACCTGTGAAGAATAATTCTTCACAGATATATCAACATGTGATTCATCACGGGCGCGACTTTCCTCAGAAGCAAGAGGAATCCCACACGATGTATCCTCATTGAACACAGCGCGGTACATGTCGGCGTAGTTGTAGTTACGCTTTCTGTCCGACTCATCTATTGCTTTATCAATAAGAGCAATGGTGGGGTCGTAATCCGGCTTCAATATTGGTGCTCGTGAAACCTGTGCACCAATTGGTGTACCCGGTAAAGTCTTCCTCTCCTCGATACTCTCATCAAGACGAGAAATTTAGTTAACCATTTTCTCAAATCGACGGTCATGAGCACTCGAAACTTTAGCCAACTCAATAGCAAATTTATTTGCAATGCTCAGTTGATCCGAGCGTACAGCGAGCTGCATATCTCGCACTACACTACCCAAGTCAGATACTATAGACTTGAGTTGTTGTCGATCTTGGACCCTCGATACCGTACTCACATGTGAGCGGTTCGAGTGGGCCAATAGCGGGCGGGATTCATCCGACATTGGGCGACCCTTCGTCCAATTCACGGACTGATCAGCGAAATTTCCGACAGTCACATCGGGATTCCCGAAAGCTGACGTGTATTGCTGCCCTGAGCCACTGACTTGGCCCGCGATATCATAACTGGTTGCATGTGCATGCAATCCAGAGTATGGATCTACTTGGGGATCAAACCCTGAGTGTCTCAGCGACGAGCTGGACTTGGCCATTGTGTCGGGTCCAGGTAACGATTCCACATGTTTCCCCTTCCCCTTGGTTACAGATTGGGTCGGGGTCAACGAGTGCGTCGACGAGTTATCATCATGACCCGCCCTCCAATTTCCAGAGGAGTCAGCTCGAGATCCCCCTTCAACTGGAAGAGGTAATGGCGGGCCAGTAACATTCAGCACTTCTCCCGAAGGTGAGTTATTTCTACTGTTGTTGTTTTCAACTGTCTCAGTGGACATCTCAACGGTTCTAGTTAAAATGAAAATGTAATTTATTCTCTGTGGGTTTCTTTAGCTGGGTAGCTATGAATCAAATCCAGAATCTGAACAAGCTTGGAAGCTCGATGTTCAAAAAACTGTAAGGCGGCTGTGGGTTTATGATAACCCATGGTCTCTTAATCACTCTGCAATGAACACAACGAGGTCTAATACCAAGTATGTACAGTTACAGGATGAAAAGAGATAAAGGTACGTGCTACCCTCAGTCCAGCTTTTATACCAGAAACACGTAAATATAAGTAAATAGATATCAATACTGTATGCGAGTATGTGGGCGTTACATGTCCATACGAGTCGGCGGGGAGGAGTCAGGGATGGATGGTTCTGGATTTGTGAGTCAGGCCACTGAGTCACAGATAGTGAGTCGCAGACAGTAATAGGCCCGCTGAGTTGTGACAGATGAGTATGAGTTGGCCTGTTCGAGTCACGGAGTTGAGTCAGATGTTTGCGGAAACAAGGTGAGTCAAGTTGATGGTTTAGCGCTCAATGTGGATTTGGGCGCTTGTTAGGGGAAGATAGGAGGAATCGTGACAGTACCCCTTCTCTAAGATGTGTTTCCGCCTGGAACACCTTTATTTTGTTGGCTCCATCCCTTCTCTGGCTCCCGATATGCTTTTGGATGTTTCTGATAGAACTCTGCAATTGCCTCTTTCGCGTTTTCTACGTTTGATTTGGGTTCCCATGAGTCTTCTGGTTCTGGGTAGTCGGCCCATCAGATGTAATACTCAATTGGAATGCGTTGATCGTCTGGTTTTCTTGAGTCTAGTATCTCCTCTACTTCGTATTCTGTGTCTTCTGGTAGGAGTTCAGGTGGTTGTCCGGGGTAATTGGGTCCATGAGCGTCTGTCTCCTTGTAGTATTTCAATAGCAAAGCATGGAATACTGGGTGTATCCTCCACTTCTTGGGGAGTTTCAGTCGATAGGTTACTGGTCCTAATATGTCGAGGACTTCGAATGGGCCATGCCATTTGTTTGATAGCTTTGCTTTTGGTCTTGTACTCTTTATGTTCTTCCCGTCTAGGGTTACCAGGTCTCCTTTGTGGTATATCCGTCCCTCCTTTACCAAGTCATCGTTTTGCCGTCGCATCCTATCGCCTGCCATATTCAAGCTCGCCTGTATTTCTTGATGAATTTCTTCCATCAATCGTAGACAGTCTTCCACCGCAGGGACCTTGGATGTAGGTTCTGGTGAGGGAAACATCTTTGGCAAGAATCCATGTAGGGTTTTGAAGGGCGATTGATTTGTTGCAGAATGTGAATGCGCATTAAATCGGCGTATGGAAGCCATTTGGCCTAGTCGTCTTGTTGATAGTCACAGTAGACTCAAAGGAATTGTTCTAGCTCCTGGTTGTACCTTTTGGATTCCCCATCTGTCTGTGGATGGTATGCCGTGCTGAGTGCAGATTCGATTCCTAGTTTTGCCCATACCCCTTTCATTACTTTTCCCGCGAATTGGGGTCCTCGATCTGAAATCATGTTATCCCACAGTCCGAATCGTCTCCAGACATGTCGTAAGAGTAATTCCACTGTTCCATTGCTGTCAATTGTTTTGTTGCAAGGGATTAGAATGACTGCCTTTGTAAGGCAGTCTACAACTACGAGCACTGAGTCGTAATCTTCTGAGATTGGGAGGTCTGTGATGAAGTCTGCCATGATGATTTGGAATGGTCGAGTGGGGGTTTTGTTGGGGATCAAAGAAACATGTGCTGGATTGTTCGTTGGCTTTGTTCGTTGGCAGGTTGCACATCTGTCAACGTAGTCTCATACGAAGACTGACATTCTGGGCCACCAGTAGTCTCTGCCTAGGAGCTCATATGTTTTAAAGTGTCCAGGATGTCCTGCTAACGGGTTGTCAACGTGCAGTCGGACTAGATCTCGTCAGATGTCATTGTCTGGTGGTATGTAGATTTTTCCACGGAACAATACAATCCTGTTTTCATAGTTCCCTTCTTCAAGGTTTTTACAAGTGTTTTCAGTCCGTTGTGCAGAAGGACGTCGAGTGCATTGTGAACTTCTAAGTCTCGGCAAGGGGAGTCCTTGATTCTCTGTATGATGTCTGAGTGTCCTGTTGTGAATGCTACCCCTCTTCGAAGAGCTCTAATATGAAAGAAGGTGGGGTTTAGTAGTACTCAGTCCTTGTTGTTGTCCTCTGTTCCAATCTTGTGGTCTGCTCTTCGTGACAGAGGGTCACTCTTGTTGGCAATACCAGGTTTGTGGATCAGCTCGAAGTCAAAACGGGTCAAGAATAAGGCCCATCGGGCCTGTTGTTGGTTTAAGTTCTTTGCTGTGCGGAAGTATTCTAGATTCTTGTGGTTGGTCCAGATTTTAATCCGTATCGGTGCTCCTTCTAGGTAGTGCCTCCAAGCTTCCAATGCGCGGATGATTGCTAACAGCTCTTTGTCATGGATCTCATAATTGTGTTCTGCTTCTGAAAGGGACTTAGAGAGATATGCAACTGGGTGCCATTTTTTGTCTTTCCTTCTGGGATAGGATTCCGCCGGTGGCATAGTTTGATGTGTCAACTTCTACTCTAAAGGGTTCAGTGGTGTTGGGCATAATTAGGACTGGCAATGAGATGAACACTCATTTCAGGTCTTCAAATGCCTCTTCATGATTGGCTGTCCATTCCCAAGGCTGTTCCTTTTTGGTGAGTTTGAAGAGGGGTCAGGCTCTTCTCAAGAATCCTTCAATGAATTGCCGATAGAAGTTCCCAAATCCTAGAAACACCTGAGTCTCCTTCACCGTTTTCAGGGTAGGCCATTCTGCCACTCCTGCCACCTTAACTGGATCCATGGCGAGTGTGTTGTGTGAGACGATGAGTCTCAGGAATTCCACTGATTCTTGTTCAGAGGCACATTTTTCCAGCTTAGCATAAAGGTCTTTGTCATGCAGTCGTTGGAGGATCTTCTTTACTAGTTCGCGATGCTCATTCAGAGTGTCGGTGAATACAAGGATATCAGATGACCACCTACCCTGTGTTGATTAGGTCTTTGAATGTTGAGTTCATCATTGCTTGGAAAGTGGCAGGGGAGTTGGTGAGGCCAAAGTACATTACCGTGGGCTCAAAGAGGCCTCAGTCGGTGCGGAATGCTGCTTTCCATTTGTCCCCTTCTTTAATGCGGACATTGTCGTAACCTTGTCGAAGGTCGATCTTTGAGAAGATTTTAGCTCCTTTAAGTTTGTCCACCAGTTCTGATATGAGAGGAAGTGGGTAGGCATTCTTTACTGTCCCTTCATTAAGTCATCAATAGTCCTGTACTGGTCGTAGACTTCCATCTTTCTTTTTGACAAAGAAGAACGGACTTAAATTCGGCAACTTGGAGTCTCTGATGTATCCTTTTCTCAATTCTTCGTCGATGAACTTGTCAAGGTGTTCCCTCTCTGACAGTGACATCTGATACCCCTTGCTTGGTTGTGGTCCGAACTCTGGTTTCAAGTCGATGGTGTAATCCCATTCTCCTTGCTCTGGCAGTTGCTCTGCTGTTTTCTTGTTGAACACTGACAGGTAGTCATGGTATTGAACCAGAACAAGATCTTCCTTTGTCTTTGTTGGTCCTTTGGTGTGTTGAGCTTCAGCTAACCTTTGTGACTGAGTAAATGTCGCTCAAATCATTGCAGGTATTTCACTGATATCTTCCGATTCTTCATCGTCCTCTGTTTTTGCAAACAGGGAAGCAATCATTCTCGCTGTCAATTCTTCAGGTACGTCTGGATGTTCTTCATCATCTTCTGTGAATAATCTATTGGGAAGTGGTCTCACCATTCGGCAATGTTTGACCAGTCATCTGCTTCCCGCTATCTTTTCCACTGGCTGGGGTATCCCCCTTTGCCTTATCCTTGCCTTAGATTCAATTTTCGGGGCAATTCCCTTTATATCGCAATCAGGGGGGCATCTTGTCATTTCAACAAGTTCCTCGTTCCAGTCAATTTTGGGGTTGTGTTTCTTGAGCCAGTCAGTCCCTAGGATCACGTCACTATCCCCAATATCAGCGATGTAGAATTTGGCCAATTCGGTGTGGTGTGAACTTCGGTCTCCTGAATGTATCTGGGTTCGTTGTCTGGTGGAATGTCTGATCCAACCCAGAGTATTTGCACTGCCATCAACATTTCTGATGGGAATTACCTCTGGTAGTCTCATAAGGGTGAAATCGTTTTCTCTTGCGAGTCAAGTGTTAATAAAGATTCCTTCTGCTCCGCTGTCGAGAAGGGCCTTCGCGTTGACTTTTTGTCCTGTAACTTTTCCAATGAATTCTACTCCAACAACAATTGATGGAGTTTGTTCGTTCCATGTGAGTGACGGAATCCTTATTGCACTTGGTTTTATAGTGATGAAAGGCATGTATTGAATTGGCAAGTTACTGATACATGTATTTACAACTCCTCCTGGCAACACGGTAGGGGAGTGAGTCAAAAATCTCTTTTGGAGAAAATGGAGGCTAGGGCGGCATTTTGTTCAGGGGTGAGGGCGGCAAGTGCTCTGGTGGCAACAGAGATGGCATTGTCTGTGGTATTCGGCGTAGGGGAGGCAGGGGAGTCAGGAGTGGAACCAGCAGTTGGGGGAGATGCTGTAGTTGCTTGAACATTTTGGGTGGTTGTCTGTTGCCAGTTCCCAGAAGTTGAGGCAGCCGACGTTGATGCCTTTTTCTTCGAGCAATCTGATGAATTGTGCATGGGACCCCTTTGTCTGCAATCAAAGCATTGTTCTTCCTTTATGTACGTTGCACATTCTTCCAGAGTGAGTCTTCCACCAAACACTGGAGGCCACAATCACCACCTTAAATGGTTCCAAGGTGTACAGGCATAAGCCCAGCATATGGCTGGCATAACACCATTCAACGTAGCAACTGTGAACCCTGAGGGATGTCAAGTCTATGCAAGGCATATGCCAGTCATATGCCAGTCATATGCCAATTGTATGCCTGGTTTATGCCTGGCTTATGGGAGTCCTTCCTTGAATTGATGAGGGATTGTCCCAATTCCTCCTATTTTCCCCTAACAAGTGCCCAAATCCACATTGAGTGCTAAACCATCAACTTGACTCACCTTGTTTCCGCAAACGTCTGACTCAACTCCATGGCTCGAACGGGCTGACTCATACTCATCTGTCACGACTCAGCAGGCCTATTACCGTCTGCGACTCACCATCTGTGACTCAGTGGCCCGACTCACAATCCCAGGACCATCCATCCCTGACTCCTCCCTGCCGACCCGTATGGACACTTGATGACTCGTTCTAACCTGCAGCTTAGTATAAAAGACCTACCTTGTACAGTACGTTTCCTTAGCTTAACCACTTGGTCAATCCACAGTGAACACAGCAGAACAGACTTGATTGAGTGACTTGAGGGGCAACTGCGGTCGCCTTCCTGACAGGAATGTTATGCGTATGCAAGGCATATGCCAGTCATATGCCTGCCATATGCCTGGTTTATGCCTGGTTTATGCCTGGCTTATGCTGGTTCCCCCTTAAATCATTGATTGAGGGATGTTACGTGTATGCAAGGCATATGCCAGTCATATGCCAACCATATGCCTGGTTTATGCCTGGCTTATGCTGATTCTGCCCTTAAATCATTGATTGAGGGATGCTATGTGTATGTGAGGCATATGCCAGTCATATGCCAACCATATGCCTGGTTTATGGCCAGCTTATACCAGTCCTCACCTTGAATCCATCTGATGTAGTGATTCTGAGCCTCAAGGAATGTTGTACATATGCGAGGCATATGCCAGCCATATGCCTGGTTTATGCCTGGCTTATGTCACTTCTCATCCCAAAACCATCTGATGTAGTGACTATGAACCTTCAAAGATGTTAAGCATATGCCTGGCTCACCGTTAAGCCAGGCATAAACCTGGCATATGCCTTGCATACGCATAACATCCCTCACTGATTCAAGGAAGGACTGCCATAAGCCAGGCATAAACCAGGCATATGACTGGCATACGACTGGCATATGGTTGGCATATGACTGGCATATGCCTTGCATGCACATAACATCCCTCAATCAATGATTTAAGGGAGAACCAGCATAAGCCAGGCATAAACCAGGCATAAACCAGGCATATGGTTGGCATATGACTGGTGTATGCCTCACTCACGCACAACATCCCTCAATGATTCAAGGGAGGACTGGCATAAGCCAGCCATAAACCAGGCATACAACTGACATATGCCTCACATACACATAACATCCCACAATCAATGATTCAAGAGAGAAACAGCATAAACCAGACATAAACCAGGCATACAACTGGCATACGGTTGACATATGACTGGCATATGCCTCGCATACACATAACTTCCCTCAATGATTCAAGGGCAGACTGCCATAAGCCAGGCATAAACCAGGCATAAACCAGGCATACGACTGGCATATGACTGGCATATGACTGGCATGTGCCTTGCATACGCTTAACCTCCCTTCAGGTTCATAGTCACCAGTTAGATGGTATTGAGGTGAGATGCAGCATAAACCAGGCATATGGCTGGCATAACCCTCACATATGCTTCACATTTTTCAAGGTTCACATTTGCTACATCAGATGGTTTTGAGATGAGGTGAGCCACAAGCTCAACAATTCCTGGAGGCCACAATCACCACCTTAAATGGTTCCACGGTGTACAGGCATAAGCCCAGCATATGGCTAAAACCATCTAATGTGGTAAATGTGAGCCTCGAGGGATGTTGGGCATATGTGGTATATGCTGGTCATAAGCCAACTATATAACCATATACCTAGCTTATGCAAGTTATCATCTCAGAATCATCTGAGAGAGGGACTGTGAACCTCAAAGATTGTCAGCCATATGTCCTACACCAGCCATGTGTCTTATGTGAGGTAGAGAGTCAATGCACGTAAATATGGAACCTATCCAGGGGTATGTATAGCATATCGTCAGCATAATCTGTGTCTCTATAATGCAATTCTTATTTTTTCCCATTTGACCTTCAGTCATTCATATCCCTTACAACTTCATCTTGCTCATGACATCTTGACATTTTCTCATTTAAAATAATTCCCATACATTATTCTAACTCATATTTCAATTCTCAAGTACACATACTTCAGCATAATTTGTTTGTATTATACTATGCACTACTCTAACATTACAGAGAATATCCAATCAACATAATTCCAACATAAATTACCTCTTAACTATAGTCAATTTATTCTAAGCCAAAACCCTTGCTGCTTTAGCATATTGTACAGTGTATATTCTTCATCTTTTTAGCATAATACAGATGACTTATACTTACATTGTCTTGAGAATTATTTTAACTTTCTCTCAGTATAAAACTCCAATCTTTTTAACATAATCCATTTGAATTTTCTTGAATTTCAAACAAATAATGTCAGCATAAAGTTTAACATAATACATTTACATTACTGTTGACTGCACCCAGTGTACTGAAGCTCACTATATGTGCCTTCTTTGTCTGTCCAGCACATTGTTCAAAACATTCTATCGATCAAGGTACCTGCTGCTGCCTGGGACTAGCTCAGCATCGTCATGTCCGGCTTACCCGGTGGTTTGGGTTCGGTTTCCGGGTGAGCTTTCTTTTTGTATCTCAGTCACTGTTTTATTCAGCTGTTGACGCGCCAAGGGTTTCTCATTCGGGCGTAGTTCCTGAAACAGTAGAAAGAACTTCCTTTACTGCTGCTCAACTACGGCGATGCAAACCCAGACAAGGATGTGCGTTGAATACCCCAATTACTTTTTGTCCATTATTTTGACGCCTCCTCTCCTAGATCATGAAGTATTGACTGACTAAAGAAGGGCAACTTCGGACACCGGCTACCGCTAGGTGTGATGCGTCTCATATATAGGGTGCGTTGAGTCGAGCTTACATTGCCGTCGTCATAACTAACCCCTTTGAGGCTTAACACAGGTACGGGGTACGGAGGGTGGTTGCTATCATTAAAGGTGGACAAACATAATTTATGACCAACATGCTACCATAGTAGAGCGTCTCAGGCCACTTGTTTGTTATCGTTACGCTTCAAACATAACCAAATTTTGTCGTTGTTATTATTGCTTATTGAGTGCTTATGAAGTGTCTAATAATGTACCACACAGGCTGGATGTGTCATTCAAGTTCCTACAGCCTATTTGCTCGTGGGCGCTCTCTGTCAGCCTGATAGTGCCTGACCATAAACTCTCGAACTGACCGCGTCTGACCATGTCGGTCAGATCAACTGTGATGGTCAGGCCGTTCAGATTAAACACGTCTGACTATGCGGGTCATTCTGGCGCGTCTGGCCATTGCCAGTCAGACTCGGTGCGTCTCATCAGCCACTCATCAGACATGTTCACACTAACAGATGATCATTATTATCAGTTATACTGTACAATAACGGCCATACAGCGTCGGTATATACAAGTTCACCAGAACAAAAACCGAGACCCAGTGACCGTCAGCCTGATGATGCCTCACCATGGCTGACGGGTTTGACCAGCGAATGGTCAGATCGCCCTGGTTTCGCTGGTGCAGACTTCAAATCTATAATGGACTTTTGTTTGTCCGGTGGTAACCCTGTCCCCAAAATTGCCAAACTTGAGCTCCTCTTCAATCAACTCCGGGAATCCAACGTCGAGTTACCTGATCTTATCAAAGCCATGCTCCTACTCTCTATCATTCCTAACTCATGGGCTAGTGCTTGTGAACATGCTATACAGGAACGTGCTCTACCTGAGCTCACATTCACTGTTGCTCGTGAAATTGTCATTAATCACTACAAAGCACAGAAGCCAGCACCTCTCACCACTCGGATCTCTTCTGTCAAAAAGAAGGACAAGGACCCTAAATTCCAACAACAGACCTCTTCATCTTCATCGTCATCTAACAACAACTCCAACAATTCTTCTAACAATGACAAGGAGAAGAAGAACCAGCGTCGTGGTAGGAAAAACAAGGGTAACAACCAGGACAATGTCATGAAGTGCCGCTTTTCCCCCTATCTTTTCCCTTTCTTAGCGCCCATTCCCCTTTTAGTGCCTGTTTGATACTTTGATGCCCACTAGATACCCAATTCCCCTTTCCACAACATTCCCATCATTTCCTTCCTTGTTCTTTCACATCGTCTTCATAACTGATCCCATCTATTGTCCCCTTTGTTCTCCTTGTTCTTTCACATCACCTTCACAACTGATTCCATCTATTGTTTCCATTGTTCTCTTTGTTCTTTTACATACAACAGTTACTTGTTCTGGACTCGTTCTTGTTCTATACCTGGACTACTGTTGTTCTCCCCTTGTTCCCTATTATCTTTCTTTATTCTCACACGACTCACATTCTAGTATATAAGCTAGGTAGTTTACACCTGGTCCCTCATCTTGACCTCTTGTCGTTGGGACCAGGTGAGTAGTACTTCTGTTTTCTCCTTCATCTATAATATATCTAACTTGTTGTTGGGACCAGCTCCTTTATCTGCCCTTGCTCTCTGCTCGCTGTCTCTGTCATCTCTGCTGTCACCTCTGCTAGTCGACTTCTGCCGCTGTCGTCTCCGTATCCAAAGCCTTAGTGTCTAGCGCTTTAGGACAGACAACAAGGGTGGCTCTAACCAGGGTCATTCTCACATTGCTTCCTTCGCCCATCTGGGTATCTCCTCTCCTCCCATCATTCCCGAGTCCCCATCCGTCACTCATCCCGCAGATCACAACCGTGGTCCTCTCCACATGCAGCATTTCTCCAGTGCTACGACATGTGGTACCATTTACGAAAATGCTCAGTCTGCTAGGTCCCTTGCTGATTGTCTAGGTCTTCCAAAGTATGCACATGTCATTGAACCTATGGAACAGTGATATGCAGCTGCTTCTTCATCTAAGCCTGGTCTCAATGGTCTCTCCTCCTCCGCTCCACCTAACAAGTGTTCCAAGAGCGTTGAAGTTGAAGAGGTTCATGACCTCCATGATCCATTTTACGATGACTCCGACTCTGAATACCAAGAGCGCATTGCTTTAAATGCAATCAATGCCTCTTTGCATACTGAGATCGTGAGTGAAGCAGACGTCGACATGGACATTGCTGACTCTGCTGGGTTTGACAACAATGTTGAGTACAATTCAGTCTCCCTTGGCTCTAATGAATCTGACAATGACAGGCAAGTGCCTTACCTCAGTCTTTCTTCCCACACTGATATGACTCTACAGTGTGCTGCTATTCTAGCCGCTTCTAAACGTAGACGTACCGATATCGTGTCCTGTAGTACTTTTGCACAATTTATCAGTGATCATTTTGCTACTTTTGTGAACTGTAAGGGAAAGAGGTCTGTTGGAAACTCGCAAGAGTGGATTGTCAATTCTGGTGCTTCATCGCACTTTACTCATGATCTTGATGATTTTGCTGAGTATGAACCGATGAATGATGGACTGCAGATTAATACCGCGTCCAAGGATAACCCTGTCCAAATCAAGGGTAAAGGAACTGTGTTCATTAGTCATTCTGTTGAAGGAACAAATGTGTCACGATCTTTTTGTTTGTGAACGACAGCGAGCTCACCTGACTGTGTACTGAAATCCTAGGACCAACAAAAAATTTCGGTTTCCCCCTGTCAACCCTATGCCTTCAAACCGAGAACCCCGAGAACGCCACCTTGATCCCTTTGTTGTGTTTACAAGGCAACAACACAGCGCTGTGTTGCGCCGTACCTGTACCTGTCAGCGCTCAATGTAACCAGTGCTTACCGATGTTACCTTGAAACCCAGAATACATAGCTTTTCTGTGACTTCTCCTGCGCAATAACTGCACCTATATAGTGACTTACACTGGTTTTAGGCTGTAAAATTTCCTGTAGTTCTCTGAATCCAGTATATAAGCTAGCACGTTGGTAGATTAGAGACTAACCTCGATATTTTGCTCACCTTAGTACTCTCTTTTGCTTACTTTGAATCTATTCCTCTTTGCTTTACCTTGATAGTTCCAGCTTATCCTAGCAAGAACTAACAACTATTCAATTGTTGAAATCAAGTACTAAGCTTCTACAGTTACTACTGTGATTGTGCGAATTGAAGCTCTCATTATCACTTCGACATTTTGCTCTAAGTCTCTCGTGTACTCGATTGAACGATCTGATTGCAGACCTGACAAAATGGTAGTATGGAGGAACACATTACGCGACTCTATCCCGTCTATTATGTTCCAAATCTGTCTATTCGACTACTCTCTCTTAGAGAATTCTTGCAAGATGGTCTGCAACTCCACGGATTGTCTAGTAAGTTAGCTTTTTACAATAAGGGTCGATGTCAGTCTCTGGTGTCTTACCCACTCATGCCTGGCCAAACCATCTTTTGGGTTAGCTTACAGAAAGCCTCTGTTGAAAGCCTACTGGCCAAGTCAACTGTGGATAAGCTTGACTACAATATTCAACACAAACGCTTCGGACATCCTTCGGACAAAGCCTTGAACAAAGCTTGGAAACACACCCAGAACTTCCCTATCCTCGATCACCGTCCTAAACAGAAACGTATCTGTCGTGGATGTGCAGAAGGCAAACTGCACTCCAGGTCATTCCCTGACTCAACTACCCGTGCCTCAAAACCCTTTGAAAAAATTCATTCTGATCTCAAACACTTCCCGACTGAGTCATACCACAAATGCAAGTACTACATGTTGTTCGTCAATGACTGTACTTCCCATGATTGGACTATGCTCATGTGTTGCAAGGATGACTCTGTCAAATTGCTTTGAGAGTTTATTGCCATGGTTAAAACTCAGTTTGGAGTTGACATTAAGGAATGGATGTCAGATGGAGGGGGAGAGTACAAGTCTGACAAATTTGATGATGTACTGAAGGAGCATGGTATTAAGGTTCTGCAAAGTGTACCCTACATGCCTGAGCGGAATGGTCGGGCAGAACAGTTCAATCGGACCATTGTCGAGAAAGCTCATGCTCTTTGCTTTGATGCTTGTCTACCACCATCTTGGTGGGAATTCTGTGTGCTGCACGCCATTGTACTTCACAATTGGACACCGTCCCAGTGTTTACGTTGGTTGCCCCCATATGAGAAGTTACATGGCAGTGCGCCAGATGTTTCTGACCTTCGAGTTCTTGGTTGTGCTGCTTATGTGTTTATTTGTGAGAAGCGTCGAGTCAATAAACTATCTCCACGTTTGGAACTGATGACCTTTATTGGTTTTCAGGAATGAATGAAGGGCTACCTCTTCATGAAAATGTCCAATAATTCCATCCACAAAAGTGCTACAGCTATATTCAATGAGAAGTTATTCCCGAAGTGTTCTGATAAGAAACCTCATGGCTTTACCCCGGTTGGTGAGATCCCAGAGATCCCTCTGGTATTGGGTGAAAATCCCAACTTTCTTTCGGATAGTGATGATGATTCATCTGATGACAATCTCATTCCTCCCACAAACCTTCGAAAGTGATCGGAATCTCCTCATGACAATGATGGAGATGGTCCTGCACCTCAGGGGCATCAGCATCCTGACCCTGATCCTCCGTTTGAGCCTCCCAGGCCACCCACGCCTCCGGCTGTGAGTGGTGAGCATGCTCCACCACCAAGGCATTCAGGCAAAAAGCAGATGGGAACTAAGCAACCTGATAACGTGTTTGGTGAACGACAAGACCCGGACAATCCCTTGCGTATTATACGTGATATGGAGAGACAATCAACATGGAGAGATGCCACGGGTGATACTGAACCTACGGCTCCACCTGCTAAATGCGGGAAAGGCAAGAAGCGAAAAGTTCCTGGGACAGATATTGCCAACTTGTCTGCCATGTTAGCCGCCTCCAGGGGGAGTCAGCCCGATAGCTTAGTGCAACAATTATCCCAAGAAGGGGGAGTAGGTTTCGTGATTTATCTGTTAAATCGGGCAGTACCTATTCACGATGACCTTACTGATATGTCAAACGTACAAGAATGGACTCTCCGTGAAATACTCAAGTTGCCAGATGAGCAGCAGAGATAATGGAAGGCCACTTGCCACAAAGAACTAGAGGCCCTTTGCAAGTGCAAGGTCTTCAAATTGGTTGACCTACCTAAAGGTTGCAAGGCTGTCAAAAACAGATGGGTGTTTGACGTTAAAACAAACAGTCGAAAGAAAGCTCGACTTGTTGCTAAGGGTTTCTCTCAGGTTGAAGGTGTCGACTATGATGAGATCTTCTCACCAGTTGTACGGTTCGAGACTGTATGCATGATGCTCGCGCTTGCAGCTCTCAAAGACTGGCACATTCAAGCATTGGATGTGAAGAACACCTTCTTGTATGGCAAACTTAAAGAAGAGATATACATGCATCAACCCGAAGGTTTCAAAGTCAAGGGCCAGGAAGGAAAGATGTTCCGCCTCCGCTGTGCATTATATGGACTCAAGCAAGCTGCCTTAGTCTGGTGGCAAGCATTGACCAAGTCCATGGAAGTGATGGGCTTTAAACGACTCACCTCCGATGCCAGTCTCTTCATCTGCAAAGATCCTGAGACTGGCGAGGAATGTATCACACTGATCTATGTTGACAATGCACTATTCCTTAGACCTAACAAAGCCTTTGTTAACAAGAAGAAAGCTGAGTTTATGGCTTGTTGGGAATGCCATGATGAGGAAGAAGGCAAGGAATTCTTGTGCATGCATATTCGTTGTAAAGGCTGCAAAATCCTTCTTGACCAGACCGACTACTTACAGAAGGTCTTGAAGCGATTCGGCATGGACAATGCAAAAGCTGCAGAGACTCCTCTTCCCACTGGCTATATATCTCAATCCTACGACAGACCTATTGATCCCACACGCCATGCTAAATTCCAGTCAGTGATTGGATTGCTTCTGTATATCATGCTTGGCACTCGACCAGATATTGCCTTTGCTGTTACGAAGCTTTCACAATTCTCTGCTAATCCATTGGAAGACCATCTTAAGAAGGTGCTGTACATCTGTCGCTATCTTGCTGGTACTCCGAACTATTCACTAGTTTATGATGGAGCCTCAGATGGAGGTTTATTAGCATTCACTGATTTAGATTGGGCCACTGATCCTATCAAGCGTCGGTCGATCACAGGTTACTTCTTCAAGTTAGCAGGTGGCATCTTCTGTTGGCAGTCATGCACCCAGAAGACTGTTGCGCTTTCATTCACTGAAGCTGAATACATGGTGATCTCTGACTGTAGTCGTCAAGCTATGTGGATTCAACAGTTACTCTCTGAACTTGGGATTGATATGACTCCTGTACCTATATGTGGAGATAATCGAGGCTCGATCTTCATTGCCTCTAACCCAGTTCAAGAGCATTGCACCAAACACATTGACATCCGGTATCATTATATTCAGGAATGTGTCGAAGACAACAAAGTCAATCCGTTCTTTATTGATGGTGCCTACAATCCGGCGGATATGTTTACCAAAATCTTGGACATGTCAAGTTCTCCGCCTTCAGAGAACATCTTGGACTTGAATTCTATTCATCCGTATAGACGCTTCGTACTTCATGATGCTGTCCTTAGCGAGGGGGAGTGTTGAACCCAGACTACCAGATACATCGGACCGTAGCTATGCATGTACTGTATGCCTACATCTTATCTATTGTTTCAGATCTACATCTATGATATCTATATATTCTTCTTATAGTAGTCACAGCCATGCCTGTACAGTATATAAGTCCTGCTGTTTCTCTGCAATCTCTAGTACTTTTATCCCTCTCATTGTGCCTCTATAAGCTTTACTACAGGTGAGCCAGTCTGCCTTATGGCTGCCACTGCATAGGCAGGACCTCTGCCTCAACAGAAATAACGGGTGCTCCTTGGGCACTGCCACCCCCACTAAAGCCACCACGACCTCCTCCACGACCGCCGCGTCTTGAGGGAGCATCTGTCCCACCCCAGCCAGCACCACGACCACCTCCGCCACAAGAGGAGCCTTGTGTGACTCGAGGGGGCATACCCCGTTATTAAGAGGGAGAGGAGAGCGGAAAAAAAAGAGGGAATGTGACGGTCAGAAAGAAAGAAGTGAAATAGTGAAATCAAAGAAATCCTGTGCACAAGGGACCGCACGTGATGTGACGTAACGCGACTCCAATAATAGTCAAACCTTGCCCCCAAGTGCTCATAACCTTATGAGGGAAATCAAAGAAATTGTTGACTAGTACTAGTTCTTTTTGTTCTATTCCAGTATGTACAAAGAGCCAGCAGGGTACCCACTGTAGTTTACAGAAGTTTACCTAAGCTACATACTGTAGCGGAGTCGGTCAATCTATCACTTTTGACTTTAAAGAAGAGCAGATTACCGGGAGGCTTCACGATGAATCAATGGATGAAATTCTTATTTCTCTTTACAATATAAGAGGACTTTGCTTTACAAGTCCCACCTCGCCCAAGACTCACTGGTTCCTATTCTGGCAAGCGATACTGGTATTAGCGGGCCCGGGTAGGCGCTGAATCCTGAGGGAACATCGAGACCAGTGGTTCGTGCTGGTGTCGCATTGGATTGGGTCAGGTGGTAGGATTTGATCTAACCGTGTGGGGCGAGCTCTGAATATGGACGGGTGCCGGATGACTGGCTTTTGTGGGCTTGACTGAAGCGGGAGCTACTGAAAGCTCCAGTGTCAGACCAGGTGCAGGGAGAGGCTGATAGAGGGTCATGAAGGAGACCGTCTGTGTTGAACCGGTCTGTCGGCCATTGTTTTCACTACAAGAACATCTCTCCTCCTATCATCCACCTCGGCCGATGTCAGCGATTCACAACCAACGCCAACAGTATCGACGAAATCCCGACTTTTTCCTCGTCTCTCTGGTACAGATGTTCCATACCCCAACGATCTTTGCAGCCTCGAATCCTGAAAATCGTTGGCTTGGGCGAACCTTGCCTTTCTAGCGTGCTACATTTGCGTTTGCCTCCATCCATAAATGTAAAGTAGAAACCGAGATAAACGGTGTTGTTGCCGTTTTAGGAGTGATGGTTTCTGCGGTTCATACAATTGTGCTTGTCGTATGCTGGAAGGCCAACTTCATCGTCTTCATTGTCACCACCATAGCCGTCTTAACCCGGCGTTTCCCCTACGCCTCTTCGACCTCCTTGACCAATGTAATTAACCTGAGTTCTTGCTCCTCTCGCGGGACCATACGACGGAGAATTGATTTGATACGCATAACTATCATTCCCATCTCTATCCCCTGGCAAACGTGTAGCCGGTATCTCTGCCAGGTGGTACGGCGGAATAGCTGTTGTGGATGAGAGCGCTGAAAGGCCCGTTCGGCAAGGCGAGGTCCTCGTGAAGATGTCGAGATCTTCGTCAATATTGATTCTTTCGATGGGAGGACTGTGATATAGGAACACCGTCATCTCGGAGTTTGTTGTTTCGTCCGAGAGTGATTTCTACGAGAAGCGAGGCTTCGGGGTGGTGATAGCGGTGAGAGCAGGGGAGTTCAGGCATGTATTACAGTCTGTCGTTGTGTTGGCGTCGCGTCTCAGCTTGCCGGATAGAGAGCAAAGATGAAGAAATTGCGTAGAACGGGGCTTGCGTGTGTTTATCAGTCCGAACAAAAATCAGCCAGTGAATATAAGTACATACCAAATATCAAAGTGCCATACTGTCATTTCAGCCCATTTCCAGCGTTTGTGAGGGGCATTTAGTTGGTGAATGAGCACACCGAGAAGACGACGTGGTGGCTCATGGCGGTTGCGGGAAAAGGAACACCGGTCTGGGCGCTCGTAACTAAGCGCACACCAGAAGAAATCTTGCCTTGTCATTTTTCCGGCAGTCACCGAGGCACATGCTTGTGCTTTGACACCGACATCCAGATCTTGTTCCCGATCCACGAGGATCCACGACGTTCTTCGCGATTGAAACACTGCCAACCCTCGCTGCTGCGGGCTTGGCCGTCTGGATCACTGTGTGAGAAGAGGAGCTATACAGCACCTAACCGAGGCGAGGTCCTTGCCTTACGCTCCCCAATTCTTTCCCTAGCTTCCCGCCCTTAACCAACTCGAACAAGTGTATCACGAGTGCCTCGCGGAACGTACAACCCAACTCATTTCTATGCTGCAAATCGACATCTGATGTCAACGAAGCACCAGGAAACGTATGTCTCGCTTTGATCGACGTTGAAAGCAAGGATGGACTTGGACTGCCACCGGTCTGCAATATAATCAACATATGGTGCACCCGACTTCAAGTTGGATCACTTGACGTAGTCCTCCCTCGACAATCTTTTCCCATGCGAAGTTGTCTTATAGGGGGTTAATCATTGACTATTACAAGAGCCAATGACCCAGTGCGGGGCGCATACCCGCCACCATCAATCAATCATTGACCGGCATTGTCTTAGTGACGTCCGTGGGTTCCTCATTTTCTACAAAATGTCCACCGTTCACACTTCAAGTTCCTCATAACCTCTCTTTACGTTTCCAACCCACTTCGGCCATGGTACTCCCCTCTTCGTTATCGATTTGGATGACTGTCGTCTGGATTTTGTCTACACGAGTTCAGGGGATAGGCACCAACGCATGCAACGGCAGCACTTTGGACTTCTATACCACAGGCGTAGGGGAGACGCCCTGTACGTCCGACTCACATCCACTAATGTTACGTGAGGAATTCAACATTTCGGTCCTAGGCAGAACATATGAGCGACTTCGGCAGCTTTGCAACAGTAACTGTGCGTCGCTGATTATCAAGTTTCTTCGTTAACTCATCTACTATGACGCAGTTCGAGTGGGAACTCTTAACCCCAAGTCTCCCCCTGATATCTGCAATGAGCCGTATGGTGAGTCACGGTTCATAGATTGGATGCTTCCCTGGTCACAATGAAATTTGCGCTCTACACGAACGGGTTTACCAGCCAACTGTTGTTGCAACAGTGTCGCTTTCTCACTGAGCATGCTATGTTTAACGTCAGTTTTCTCTCGCCAGCTCGAGCCCAATCTCGAACCTCAATCACTCATTCTTCATTTCATTCTTGTAGATGTCAACAAGGAATAGGTCCATTCAATGGTGGATTCGATGCCAGTGAGGTTTCTCCCTCTGCATACTGTATCCGCGCTCTAGATCTAATCCGAAAACTAGAGGAAGGGACCTATCAAGCCTACCTGGCTTCTTGTACCCCGCCACTAAATAAAACGTGCGCTTTCTATGATTCGGTGTCACGAACTTGGATGTCCAATAGCTCTCAATCTCTCCCGTTTCAGGTTATCCCCAGAAATTCAATCAGGCGTATGTAACAACAAAATCAAAATTTACGACTATCTGTACCAAAACCTTTGGGATAACGGGGCTTGGTTGCGTAGTCGTGCTATCTCTTTTGCCTCCCTCATCACTAACGCTATCTCTTGCACCTAGGTACTTGCAAGTCATCGTTCTCTTGTTTGCCGGGATATGCCTAACTTACTATTTTACATACCCACTTCCGATAGCCGCTACACCGCCCAACGTCTCACAGCAGACCAAAACGCCGGTCCCAATTTTACTACCTATTGTCCTGTCGGTGGTAACGCGTCCTCGACATCAGCTTCACTCGGTAATCCGACTAACTCCCCTGAACCCATTAACATCGGAAATTCAGGAGACTCGCTTAGCAAGGGAGATATTGCAGCTATCGTGATTGGAACGATGGTGATCGTCGCGGGGCTTGTCGGAACCGTATTCTACTTCCTCGGAAAGAGAAAGAGAACCGCCGGACTCCAGCAGCCAGAAACCCGCGAGCCAGGTGGATTTCTTTCTTCTTTTCCAACGATCTCATTTTGATTTTGAATGACCTTAGATGTAACCGAAGCAAGGCCGTACCCGCTGTATGGCACATCTCGAACGACTCCGTTCAGGAAAGGGCAGCATTCCGAAACAACAAACGCCGTACCACCTGAGATCAGCACGAGTCTGAGTGCAACCAGAAACAGCGAGATAGAGGTGTCACCTTTGACTACCGGATTGAGACATACAGATGGGGGTCCTGTTGCTCTGAATCCGCTGCGCAGGACACAATCGGGGCGTTTACCACCCGCATACAGTGACCTTGGTGCGGGAAGATCGTAGATGAGACGGAGTCTATTGGGTCGATAGTGTTTTATATTGATGATTCTTCGGGACCTGGTAGGTACGAATCGCAGTAAGGTCTCCAGGGTCTGTGAGGCTTGCAGGCCCATGTGTTGTGGTTGAGATGATTGGATATAGGAATCTGACTACTTACATGGGAGTCTGCGGAACGAGTTACCCTAAGTGTGAACTGACATGACACGCTGATCCAAGGTCAAGAAGTTTCAGGAGTGGGCTTGACTTGTCCCACGGCTGACCGAGACCAACTGATAGACTCCGGGCTATCTTCGCGGGTTTTGGACAAGACCGAGAGTGAATTCAAACATGCCTGTCAGTGTTTACGTTTAGACTCGTCCCTGTATAGTATATGCGATTACCCGAGTGATTCAGAGTATCTGTGAGAGTTTGGTCCTCAGCTCGACGTCGCAGACATTGAGAAATGGGCTTCACGGTGATCGAATCCAGAGCTTCGGGAGTTTCTCGAGTCCTCTCGGGTTCGAAGCTTATTGGCCAAGGTAAGTGGTACATATGCGGTCCAATAGTAGATACTGTGTCTCGAGATTTGGGACTTGGAGTACCGGCCCTTGAGTGTATTACTCCAGATGAGGTTCAATACGGTTGCTCCAAAACTTCGAGCCGACCTCTTTGAACGCCTGAGAATCGGACAGGAGTCGGGCAGGGTCTTGGCTAGGCATTGGACCTGTGAAGGCTCGAAAATCCTCGCGTATCGAAAAAAGACTATGGGAGCTTCAGTACTTTGCTTAGTTTACTCTCCGAACTATCAGGGCAATCAATCGAGCCTCCGAGTATACTGACGAACACAGTGATCTCAGTATCATTGACCTTGCCCGGATCCAAAGGCGGGTTCCAGGTGGTTTTTGTAACGAATCAAGCGTTCTGAGTTCTGAAAATCTTAACCAGATGGCTCGTAAGAATAGGACGTACTCATCGACTATTGAAGTCAAATCAACATGGTGATTGAGAGACATCGAGAGATGTTTGGAGGGCGCTAAGCCATACGTACTGGAAACTTACTGCCAAGGATCGTCGTACAAATTTGGTCTGGCGAAGGTGTCCGTTTACTGAGCCCTCCTTGGTATTCGCAACAGTCAACATGGTACCATCCGATCAATCATCTACCGAAGCGCTCGTTTGTGTACCTTGCCGCTTGGAGTCTGAAGAGGGATACTGACCGTTCTCTCGTATTTTATTTATGTCTCTCAGTCTCTGAGTTCGGTCCTTGCCGTATGCCTGGCTCGGAGTCAACCGAAGCCCCGATACGTTAGTATTGAACACTTACCGCTCCTTGAAGACCGAATATTGAACGAACATGGCGGTTTGAGGAAGAGAAGTCGGGCGCTAGATACCCAGGAAACGAGCGCTAAAGATATGAGTCATCCGTGAGAACTTCCGAGTGACAACTCTAGTCTGCCTTTGACCACGACCACGACCACCAGAAACCTCTATTATCGTCACCAACACGATAAACACGATGCATCCCCGTGGCTTACCTTCATCCTCAGCGCATTAGCTGCCTTTCACCTCAGCGATGAAGCGCCATTCGCACTCATGAGCCATGATGCGCAAGTCATATACTAATACATTCAAGAATCTGATCGCAAGTATGTCAAACCCAGAATCGTAAAGCTATTGACATCAGAGGATGCAGAGTACGAAGTGAGTTCAGAACTAGTCTTGATTACTTATCTTTTGTTTTGGAACACTGATTCTTGGTGAAATATAGTCTTCCTATGAATAACTAACGAAATGGGCACCGAAGTACCTGGCTGGGTTCTGGAGTCTTTCGTACACGTTGGTGGTGGGTTTGTCGTCTTTCAAAGGTTTGGGCAGGGCGGCCTTGGTACGTCTCGCGAATATTCCATTGTTTTTGGTATTGACCCACTGCACATCTTCAGCAGAGAAGGACCACGAATCAATTCGAGGAGATGTCCGTGAGCTTATGAAGTACGTGCAAGGGAAATCGCAAGAGACTGACGCGGAGGAAGAGTACGCTGGCTTTCTGTAGCTTTTCTTTGTTGCTGATGTCCTGCACTCAAGCAACAGCTTCGTTGCGCCGCACTCGTACTACAGACCCGATTCAGTTATCATTTGGGTTGGAGATTACGAGGAGGGGTTTGAAAGGGGTAATGCGGAGTATTGCCAAGTCAGTGTCAGTCTTCAAGTAGTAGGCGGCGGATCTTTTCCGGGTCTCATTCCGTTTACCCATGTATTGATGATTGCGAAGAACATAGACCGCAAGAAATACGGAGGAATACAGGCCCGTATACGCACGCTATGGGACGAGTTGGTCCACAGCCCCGACTCGGAGCTCCAAGGAATCGGATTCCCCTTATCTTTGCATAGGATCGAACAACTCGTGAACAATCCAAAGACATCAGCACTAGGGTCTGGTCTTCGAAGTCTTTCAATAGAGACTGGTTCAAGTCCCTCGACTGCTCATAATTACTGTTCAACCATGATGCACCATTTGGGTGTATACATCGTCTCCCTCTATCCATCAGACCTTTGCGCGGAGACGGCAGCCACCATCACTGTCCCTAACAGTGCTTCCCCGTCACTGTTTGTTGAGTCAGATGCTGGCTTCGAGTTTCTGTCCTTGATGCATCATATAATCGTCACGCGGGAAATCTGGTCTGGTACGTGGAACGCGGTGCGTTGGATGGAAGCAATGGATGTTGTCCGTCGCATACACCAGTTACCTGAAGACCACTTCCCAGCGGTTCCTGGCCTGTTCCCCCTCAGGTCGTTCTCGAAGCTCAAGGAGGTCTTGAGCAGCTCGTTCTCCGCAGACTGTGAAGCTTTCATTGAATATCTCGATCCGTTGAAGGAGCATTGGCCCGATGCATACCAGTTTCAGAAGGAAGCCATCGCCACTCTTCTGATGGAGCATATCAATGACTATCCTCAACCCGATCCCGGGCCAAATCCGCGTCTCGACGGTTGGGCAGTTTCGCCACTCGTCACGTCTGCATCAGGAATAGAGCTGATGAGCTTCGTGGACAGCCAGTTTGACGAGGTGGAAACATGGATTAAAGCCATGGAGCGAGTTCAACATGCTTGTGAACCTGACGGGGCCATCCGACTTGGCTCAATTGGACGTCCTGCAGAGATTAATAGAGGAAATATCGGCGACTCGTGGGACAACAAAGGCGTGGGTGACGTCGAAGCCACTCCTCCCAATCCCGAGTTGTCCTCAGAAGTCAAGGAAGCCTTAGTGTCGTGTAACGAGGGTGGAGGTTTCAATGAGGACGAAAACAGAGCGTTGCCACCGGAAGGCCTCGAAGGTGACCATGATCCAGGACAGAAACAGTTGAGAGGACCAGGGGCCGATCAGAACGTGTAACGACTGTAAGCAACGTACTAGGTACCTATTTGTCTATTCAACAACACTGAGGCCGGGAGCACAATATACGTACGACACTCGCACACACACGATTCATACACCTAAGTCTTCTGTTCTACACTCTCTTCGTCGCCGTCCAGAACGCCGCACGATAAGTATAGCCTAGCATGCCCTCCGAGTTCGTCACATACGTCGCGTCTATCGTTTTCTCGTTCTGCGACGGAATGAGTAAGAGAGCCCTGAGGTGCAGACAGCAGGTCAGCGACTTACAGAGATATCGAAACCAATCTTTCGGGCCAACTCTTTGACCTCCTCGAGGTCCAATTCGATGGAGGGATCGCCGGTGTTGTTGTTCTCCCAGTGCCAAAGAAGGGGGCCTGAGCAAGGTATAGTGCATGAGTGCGATGTTCAAAGAAACGCGAAAGAGGTGTCCCAAACACACCCATATTGATCCATACTCCACCAGGAGCGAGAATTCGATGCAGAATCCGGAGGTAGTTCACGATGTTCTTTGCCTACATGACATGACGGTGAGGTCAGAATAGGCCTGAAAGACCGAAGGATGGGACTCACAGTGTCGATGAAGAAGCACGTCAATACCGCGTCCCACAACCCGTTCTGCGGTTCCTCGTGAGGACCTACAGGGGCGAGTTCTTGTCCGCTGCCATATATCTCTTCGAAATCCCCAGCAACAAGGGAGAAATTGGAGCCTCTGGGGAGGCTGGGGACGACGTCTGGGATGGAAATGGTACGGAGGAGAGAGGAACGGGAGGGTGCATTGGAGAAGGTGTGAACGTAGGGGTAAATTGTGTGTGATTTCTGTTGGGATGTTCTGCGTGCGGGAGAATTCAATGAATAGAGGTAGGAGAGCGGGTTAGGCAATGCACGTACTTGTTGAGGACCAAGTAGGAGGCCAAAAGCATGTAATGCGAGAACTCGTTTGCCTGGCAAGCAAATCCTGGGACAAAAAGCCGTCGTTAGAAGCCCCAGATACACCCCACGATCTATACAGAGCTTACCTAGATTAGCGACATCGTAGGCCAAACGACCAAGGCCCGCTCCAGGTACCAGAACGCGAAAATTCCGTCTATGAAAAAATATAGAACGTCAAATCGCGCTGCCAGAAGGAGGAGAGAATTTTTCTGACCTTTCTCGTTCTGGTATGTCATGAAAGTGCGCCAACAGGGCCTCCTTCATGGGACCATACGCGATTTCTCGTTCCTCCTTGCCCTCTTCACTCCAGTCACGGACAAACTGCTTTAAAGTGCTTCGGACTTTGTCCAGATCACCTTCGTTAGGTCTGTACTTCTTGGATTTACGAGGCAGCCCATGTGAATGATTGTGATCGTGACCGTGTTCGTGGCTATGACTGTGTCCATGTCCGTGGCCGTGGTCGTGTGCATGGTCATGACTATGGGAGTGAGAGTCCTGGCCATCATCTTGAAATGAGCGAGCGTGGCTTCAGCAGTGGTACAAGAAGAAAGCCAATATTCGCGACACATACTTTGTCCCCCTTCAACCTCTTTATTCTCATCATCATCACCTTCGACGTCGCCCTCATCGTCGCTGACATCGTGCCCGAATATTTCTGGATCGGCAACGATCTGATTCAAAAATTCGGCATTTTTCAGGATAGCTTTATCCACAGCATCCAATTTGTCCTTGTAGCCTAGCGAAGTGAGCAAGTCCTGATCACCTTTGGGGAGCGTGAAGATGTCCTTGCGGCGGCGATTGTTGGCTGCCAACTGAAGATATCGAAAGAGAAAACGAAGGAAAAGGCGTTATTAGCCTTGTATCCGAGAATGACATAGGCAGAGCTAGAATTATGAACGACTTACGGAATAAGACGCGTATTTTGAAAAGGTGGTTATTACATTCGAGAAATGTCGCTGCTCTGTAATTCTGGGTAATTCAGTAGCAAATTTGGACTTTAGGAAGTGACTGTGAGCACATACCTTCCTCGATGTCGGCATCTGAGTGCGAATGAGGCATAGTGTCGTCGCGAAGGTCGTGGTTGAGGTACAAGGAGAAAAGGTGTGATTCTGGTGCTTGTGACCCAAGCGTGACGTGACGTGACGTGCTCGTCGTCACAGAGTTCGTTGGTGCTCGCCGTTGTTCACAGTCACCTCCATCATCTTCCCCAATATCCTCATAAAAGATGGTCAGTTTTCTCCAAAAGTCGCTATGCTGGTCACTTACAGACGATACAGGCCCGTAATGAAGAAAAAGCACAGTCTATGCTCTACCGTTTCCGAGAAGCCCAAGCCGCCGAGCTCGGTTTGGGTACTCGTTCAGACCGACGACCGCGTATGGCCAGCACGTGTAAAAGCTTGCGAGACTGCGAAAAATGGAGAGGAGAGATTCTCAGAGAAATTAGTAGGAAAGTGTCCAAAATCCAGGATGGTACGCCTCGCTACCTGTTTCGTATGTTGGACGAGAATGTTATGAGCTCACATTTTTGGCTTTTCTGCCTAGCTGGTCTAACGGACTATGAAGTACGAGACCTGAACGACGAGATTAACAAGCTCATACGAGAGAAGAGGCATTGGGAGAACCAAATCGTTGCCCTTGGAGGAGCGAATTACAGACGGAATGTCGCCATGTTAGACGATGACGGCAAGGAGGTACCTGGGACAAAAGGCTACAAGTGCGTGTTACTTGAATCGAAGTGCTATGTACACCGTTTTTGACTTGTTTTTTTGCCGTTTTCTAGGTACTTTGGACGCGCTAAAGACCTACCTGGTGTCCGAGAACTCTTCCAGAGTCGGAAAAAGGACGAAGACGAGGACAATGCAGCACTGGCTTTCTACAAGAAATTCATGAACCAAGGACCTGCGTACTACGGCGACCTGGACGAGGCGGAGGATGATCTTTTGAAGTACGAACATTCAGCAGAGGACGAAGGTACGTCTGCAGCACCTAGAATTTTCCCTCTCTCAACTGACGCTTCGCCTCCGCCAGAATGGGAAGAAGCCTTTACGACAATACGTGAAGCTCTCGGTCTACCGGATGACGCACTCATACCCCCCATTCCGCGACCAGAAGGCACTAAACCGGTGGATTCCAACGGTACAACCGCGAATAGCCAACAACCGCAATCGAAGAGAAAAGCACCGGATCCAGACGGCGCCCCCGAAGCTGCACAACAGTCAGCTAACGACGAGGCGAAACGCGCAAAGACAGCGACAGTGACAACGGTAACAGCAGGAACGATAGCGGCATCTGACCCTGCAGTTGCTCACGCACAAGCAGCAGCAGCGTACATATCGTTTTTGGAGCCGGAGATGTTGATGCCACCGAAGATGCCCACGAGACAGGAGATGGAGGATATTTTGCTGGACTTGAGGAAGAAGGCGTTGGTAGAGGAGTACTTTGGTGGTGATGAGAAGATGGCGAGCTAGTCTTCCTCTTGTGGTTGCTTCGTTTGGGGCTCTGGTGGGAAGGGTCGTGGTGCCAGGTAATAGGAGTTCGTTTGTTTCCACTGTTTTCTATCAGACTGCTTACCTCGCTCTTCGTCATGTTGCGCTTAGGTCGTTGCTCGTGTACTATTTGGTATGTTGCTTTCTAGTTGGAGCTTTCCTTGCCCTGTCACTTACGATGTCCTATTCGTAGATATCAACATTCATGTGTAGCACCATCATAAACGTCGAGTTTTGTTGTCGTTCTACGTCTGGTGAACGCACGATCTATTAACGAGCCATCAAACCTTTTCACTGGAGACAACAATCATAAGCTTTGTGCATAGCTACGAGATGCACCGTGGATCTAGGGCATCTATCGTTAGGATTCCTTTCTCGGACGGTAAGGGCGGAATGTATGTGTATCATTAGTTTTCACCTATTCCATTTCCAGGGTATGATTTGACTTCCCTACAGGCATCAGGATGCACAGCAACCGCCCAATTCTGATGATTTTGATGGATGGCCCGAGGGTCAAGCGCCGCCTTCGCCATCATCAGAACGACCATCAGCGGTGTGAACAGGTCGGGATGTGGACTCGAGTTAGGAACACACCACACCGACGCCCATACGCCTCTGATGTTGATGCCGGTGATAGCGTTTGATGAATGCGCAATCCCGCTCCCTGGCACCGCGTATATCCCGCCCTTAGGGCTTGTCGGTCGACGGTGTCTGATGGGGACCGAGATCTAGGGGCGACACGAGACGTCGGTTATAGAGCGCTTGTGAGCTACGGGGACGGGTCTCTCCAAGAGCTGGTCCTCATTGGACTTCAGGGTGTGCTCTAGGAGGGGTGAGTTGTTGCGTTCGTTTCCTCTGGCGCCTTCTGAGCAGCTCGTCGTTGGTTTCTTTCTCTCAGTTACATCATTCTACAGGTACTACTTGATATGTTTCCGTTCTCGGAAACTACGGCTTTTCATTAATTTTCGAATTGGCAGAAGATCCATGAAACGACTAACCGTCATAGTTGTGCTGTACGTAGTTGCTTTTATTTTACGGAGATCTTGTGATCTGTCGAAGAGACTTTAGACTTCCTTGGTCTCCCGATGATGCATGATGTGCTTCAACACGAGGTCAGGCGATATCCTTGGGGCTAACGGTGACGGTTGGGAAGGGTACGTTCATCGCTCCGTGGCCAAAGGATATTAACTTATCTACCCCAATAGGATGCCGAACGTGTTGGCCCCCAGAACGATCGTGGTTAGGTTGAGGGTGGGACAGGGATTATCGCGCCGACGCTGATAAGTATTTCCGAATGCCGGGTTAAGATTCGATGTTCGGCTCGCTCATTACACGACTCTGCTACCTAGCACCACCTGGATACTGCCGCCCCTCGAGTCGGGATTGTCGGTAACTACTAGAGGCCGGAGTCCTGTGCAGCAGGGGATAGTTATGTTCTCCCTCCTGTTCATGACGCTCAGTGTACGATTCCACTACCCGCGTACCGCCTTTTGAGTTGAGGTTGCTAATGGCTCCTGAGGCTGGAGTCTCTGCAGCAGAAGTCGACGGTTGTACTCCCCTCCTGTTCATGACGACGGCCTTGCCGATTTTCACGATGAGACATGCCGGCCATGTTTTTCTCCGTTGGGTTGGGTCTTGAAGTCCTTGAGGCAAGCGGAGGTAAGTCATCGTGTTTGCTCCCTTCGAAGCTCTCGGATATGACTGGTCTTTTACTCCTTATGTTGCTTAGGTTCTTCGTATACCACCTGGTATTTGTGCCCCCCCCTTCTCGAAACGATGGGCTGTATTCAGTACCTGTCATTGACGAATAGATTGCTCGTAGGAGTATCCGTCAGGGTCACGCCTCGTTGCTGCTGTTCCATGCAGGATCTTGTGGTCTGTCGAGGAAGTTTCAGGGTTCCTCGGCCTTCCGTCCTGGCAGAAAATGCCATCGCGACCGAACATGTCGCTGCACGAGGGTTCGCGATGTCCTTGGGCTCTATGGTGACCGTGTTGGGAAAGGTACGTCGATTGGCTGTGGCTGGAAACCATGAACTGATAATGAATTTCTCCCCTAGTCCACGACTTTAGCCACATCGTCGCCCTAGACCAGGAGGTTATGCCAAGGCGGTCTAAAATCCTGTCAGACTCGTCAGACTCGCCCCCGTGACAACCTTGGGCCTTCAGGTTGATGCCCAGGCGAATTAGAGGATGGATCATGCGTCGTTCGGTAGGTCATTTTGACGTTTGAAGGGCCTCACCTCACCTGTTTCCCAAAATAGCGCGGCCATCATCCACCAGAAGGCAATGCAAGACGAAGCGCCGTCGACCAGGAAACGACGATGAACCTAATGTTCAACCAACCGACGTCGTTCGTCACCAGAGATCTTAGGATGTGAAACTCGTTCCCTTGTTACATACGACAAAGATACCAGACGGGGCAAGGAATCGACCCTCTGATCCCGTGACTGTCAGTCTGTCAACCGTGCTCGACTATGCACACCGACGGCTTTGATATGTCGATCCACCCAGGATACCCGCACGGCAAGCTCTCTCCCAAGGGTCGCCAGGTCGTACACGGCTAATGCGTCCTCTTTTGTGGTCCTCCATTCCTCTTGCTCCGTGCGGCTCGACAGTCGTATTCCCATATGTTTGTCTACGGGCGCCCTGAACCTCCCGTCGTATGCTGATCTCCCCAAAGTCGTGTACCTTTATCATTGAAATACATTAAGGCGTCGTTCCTCGTTTCCTGATGATCGTGCGACCGCTGAAGTTCCGTCCAGTCTATATCCTTTCATCCTCCCGTTCCGAAAGAAGATTCTCGGGCACATCCAAACACGTAGGGCTCGTGTATGTGGAGGACAGGCGGAATGTACGTGATTTCATTGTTTCAAAGCATGATTTAAACATCCGCTCATGGAATTCCCGAAGATGCGCCTGCAGGCTTCCTAGACCTGCGGGATCTATACATATGCTAAGACCGTGCCTACGGTCCGGTTCGACGGCACGGCAAAAAGTTCGACTATACCGGGTTCACTTCCACCTCCCTCTTCTCTTGCCGTATCGTATTTTTTGGCACTCTTCGATTGCTAAAGGTGAGCTAAAGATGCTAGTTTCTCCCATCTCACGGACACGCTCCGATTTCGGACTCCTACTCAAACGGAGACGCTAAGAGCGTCTGGGGGACCGCACAGGCTCCCTCCCCGGGTACCAAGAGCGGTAACTCCGATGGGCTTGTTAGCATCTTCTCGCCACTACCACTTCTTCTCTGACGGATTTCTCTAGTCCTGAGTACCGAGTCCTGAGTTTTCGGGCACCTTTTTTCGAATTGCGTTTCACCCGCATTCATAGTTGTTCTCCCCATTCAATATCCATGGATTAGACATGCTGCAACCTGGGGCTTGGACTTGCAATTGAATATGAAAGTGGGTGACAATCAAACTCGTTCAATTGGTTTCTCATCGAATCAAAAATACTTAGGGTTTTGTACTCTGTACAGAGCAGCCCATCGGCGTTCATCGAAGCGCAGAAACAACGGGAGCCTAATGGCAAGTATGCATGGTGCATTCTGTGGTTGCGATCGGATGATTGATATCTATAACAGTCAAGCAGCCCACGATGGCCCTAGTGTCAGTACAAGGTTCAGATTCGTACGCACACTCTCTTGGGATGGTTGCTCGCGATAGCTATCGCGGCCTTATTCTCGCACTTGCTGCGATTTAGACGAGTACCGTGATCATGGATGTTATCAACAAAGGTCGGAAAGCAAACCTTGCTTTTCGATCCGATTCGAAAGGGCGACAATAGGAACAAAAGAAGCCCTTCGAAGGACGCTGTTTCCTGACGCAGCCGGACGCAAGAGGTGAGTTGCTTGCCCATTGGGGCTTCCTTCCCTCCTGCGCTGCAAACGCAAACTGATCTGCCCGCAGTTTTCGGTCATATGGTTTATACAGCTTGCCTTGTGAGCGAAATATGGGGATGAGGAATACAAGGGTCAAAGCCCTTGATGTCGGATATCAACATGCTGTAGGTGAGTTGCACTCAACGTCATTTTGGAATCTTCGATGGAGGTTCAAGGTCGTAATTCGTTCCTCTCCTAGCTCCCAATGTTATAGTAGACCGTTTCCGTACACGCCTGGGTATCAGGCGCTAACACTTGCTCCCTACGCCCCACTGATCACCTGGTACCAAAGCGACGCATTGTTTTGGCCCCGGAAATAACGGATCCGAGTCGTCTGTTTTGAAGGGATCATTCAAAAGTGCTTCCCGTGGCCAGTGACCCGTTGTGTAGGGGATCTCAAAGAGAAAGACGTACGTAGTCAGTGCGTGATTACGCGAAACAATTGGTATGAAATCAAGACTAAAACACAGTAACGATGCAATGTGAAGATCATGAACACGTCAAATTCTTCTTTTTCCCTTCCCTTCATTTACCGGGGTCTGCTGGGAGGATGCGCCGTGTAGGAGAGCCAGGTCCACGGAGTAAGGTTCTTCAATATGTATCGTAGTTATTTCGCCTACTGCGACATCTCGCCACTCCAAAAGAACGGCACCCTCACCACCCCACCCCCAAACAGCAAGAACCAGATAACGAGTTCGGGCCTGACAGTTGAGCAAGCCCCTTGGGGATAGTTTTTCTCAACTTGATCTCGACTCCCGGTGGGACGATTTAGTACGTCGATTCACCACTTTTTCCTGCGTGAGGCTTTAATGTACAGACCGAGTATGATACTCTTAGATCATCACTTTGCATGCCGAACAACATAAAGAAGGTCGCTGGAGGGGTATATAAAGGCGTCTGTCGGATTGCTAGTCTTACACAAAGATCTCTCTCTTCTCCTCCTTCTCCTCTGCCGCTTTCTTCTCACTTAGAGTCATGCAAAACGCTGAGTCCATCGAAAAGCTCTCTATTGAGCAGCCCCAAGAGACTCTCGTCGACGTGAAGCACAAAAGAGGAACCCTCGCTGCGTTTCCCGCAAGTTGGCATCCGTATCTGGAATTGATACGAATTGAGAAGGTAAGCTCCGATCATCGCCGCTTCGTAGTCTGGATGTGTCTCAACTCTACTCTGCCCGCAGCCCACTGGAACGAAGCTAATGTTTTGGCCCTTCGGTGAGTGTCGTTCATCGACTCCTAAGTACGCAACTTGGCTAAGTGACATTGGGTAGCTTGGGGTCTTACAATGGCTGCGTATACCATAAAACTCCCCATAGAAAACTACAGTTTCGGGATACTCCAATCCCTCTTCGGAGCGTTCATCGTTCGATGCTCTGCTTGCACGATCAACGATATTTTTGATCGACATATGGACGCTGGTGTTGGTAAGTGTTCCTTCATCGTCGTCACGGATATACGCTCACCCTCTCGCATCGTAGAGAGAACAAAAGGGCGGCCCTTAGCTAGTGGGCGGATCACAGTTCTCAATGCGTCCATATTCGTTCTACTGCAATACGCGGTCGGGGTGTTATTTTTCTACCTCACAGTCGACGGTTTTGCGTAAGTCAAATTCTCCTTCTTTGTGCCATCCCTTTGTTCATCACCTGTGCGGCGTGCCTCGATCTCAACTAAACCTTTAATCTTCATGTTCTAGGCTTTGGGTGGCGCTATTTCAACTCCTCCCAATGTGAGTAGACGGCAGTCCTTTGAATGAAAGTCCGGCAGTTCACACAACGCACTTTCTCCTAGGTTCGCTATCTATCCGCTATTAAAGCGAGTTACCTATTGGCCTCAGGCGTGGCTTGGCTTTGCCATGAACTTTGGCTTCATAACCGCATGGGTATCCACCGCGGGGACGGTAAACGTTCCTCTGTTCATTTCAGTCACAACGGGCTGCTGGTGGTAAGTCCTCGTTTTCTGACCCTGACGCCGTCGAATTGATCACATCCCGAATTTTTGTTGGGTTCGACTCGTGTATCACAGCTGGACAATGCTTTACGGTAAGTCGTACCCCGGCTGCTGCCGCGTTTTCTCCGCTCCCCGGCGCTGTATACTGACTTGTCCCTTGTATCAATGTTTGTTAGACACAATTTACGCTTGTCAAGACATCGAAGACGATGTTAAAATGGGAGTAAGATCTACCGCCATTCTATTTGGCAGTTGGATTCGACCCCTCCTGATTGCGTGTGGGATTACCTTCCTCTTTTTGCTTGGCTATGCCGGTGTCCTCAACGACCAAGGACTCCCCTTTTTCGTTATATCCGTGGGCGGAACATTCGCGCATCTACTTTGGCAATACCGTACTGTCGACCTCACGGTACCATCAAGCTGTTGGCGTAAGTCATTTTTTCGTACAAGTTTTCCTGGGTGCCTCCCTCCCTGCTCCTGTGAAATCTGTGCTGAACGTGTTCCTATTCATTTTTACGCATACAGAGAACTTCATGAGTAATGGACAACTTGGTTGGATCGTTTGGGGCGGGCTTATGGCGGACTATGTGCTCCGAGATCTCGTCCTTGCAGAGTATGCATTACCATGGATTTCGTAGATGCCTCTTGTACATATATAGATGACTAGCACCACGATGCAGCGCATAATGACCACCACACTATAATTGCGAGTGCCATAGGAACGAATAAAATGTTATGAGCCCTGTTGTCTTAAGTCCCTTGTTGTCCCTGATGTCATGATCATTTCGCGATCGCGAGTGAGATGGGCAGCTAGACAGATGCATACTAAGTTCTGAATGTACAGCCGCGGTGTCGTTCCACTTATGGATTTTCTGCGAATCTCGGCCTCTTTTGCGTTCCGATCTCAGAGATGTTATAGAGCATTGGCTGTGGGATTCGACACTGACGATGCCGCGGGATCATTAATGTTCATCAAGCATATCAAAGCATCGTCTGCCAGTGCCAGAAGCTGTGAAAAATCAATCTTTGTCGGGATCTAATCAAGGGTTAGACTAAGGCCAGGATGAACACGACGTAGTACGACGAACGAGGGTACAGCCTTGATATCTCGGTACCATCTGAATTCATCATTCAACGCTCTTCCATGTAGCCTCCCAACAGCAACTTCCAAGCACCTTCTGATGATCTTTCAATGTTGCTGTGATCGATAGGGCATAGCAAATGGTATGGTATGTATATGTAGGGATAAGAAAAGGGCTCTGCACGACCCTCCTTCCACTACGTGTTTTCCGCTTCCCCCCCATGAACATTATACCGCACCGGCTGCTGTAAACGTCAATGTCACTCCTTCATATGTTGTGAGTGCGCTCGAATCTTCCCTCGATAGAGTATAACCGGAAACTGACACATCGGCGACGAGGGGCCAGGATAATATCAACATACATCACATTCGTTGTTTGCTCTGGGAAGACATTCACGTTGACGGCTGACCATCAACATCGGCGGGGAATAGATTCCAACCACCCTCGAGGCGGCGAGACAAGAGAATTTTCTAGGTACACCCTGGTTACCAAGGGTCTGAGCCTGAGGTGAGTTGAAATTAAAAGAGGGAGCGGGAAACGAGGAGTAATAGAATGGTTAAAATCCGGCCTTTGCTGACAAGTGACGTTTTTCCCCTTTCGACCCTTTGCTCCGTATAGGAACGAATCCTCGGACATTCGTGAAGATGGAGCCCAGACTCTGAGACCTCGTGCGGAATCCAAGCCCGACGGCAATGAGGTTCCTCCAGCCCTGATCATTGCGTGTGTTTTGGGGGCCATTCTCTTCCTCGTCACCTCGATCTCTCTAATCTATTGGTGGTTATCACGAACTGGCCGATGGCCTCGCAAACCCATGGATCCCGAGTCTGAGTACCCCTTCTCCTCTCCAGAAGCGGTGGCCCATCCGACTTCTAGTATGAGCGCCAGCGCCAGTACCACACTCGCGGGGATAAGATCCCCGGAGTCCGAGTCTGACGAAATATTCGCCATGAGACCAGTGGGGCTAGACGTTGCGACACCCTCAAGTCGCACCATCGCTCCCGCTTCTGGATCCCAGAATCGAGTGTGGGATAATCGAAATCCCTACTACACGTCACGGCCACAGAAGAGTTCACGGACAGGACGGAGAAAACACGATTATACCAGTAGTGCGTCGGAAAGTAGAGCATCAGCATCTACCTCGAACAGTCACGGTAGCAAGAGGAGAGCTCCTCGTCGCCGGGACGACTCGAATTGCGGTGACACTACCGTCAGTTCTTCTGCAGCGGGAACCCAAACGGTGAGCAGTATCTCGTTTGCGCCAGCCACGGAGCGACAGATGGAGCTTGCCGAGCGTATTGAGGAGATGCAGGGCAAGCTAGCGTTGTTCCAGCGAAACGCACCCTCCGTTGATATCAAACTTGCCGGGTCCGGGTCTATCTCTATAGCAAAGATGACCCATGATCATCGGGTTCTGAAGTGGCAGAAGAGAATAGAGAAGCTCATTCACCTAAAGGATTCTGATTGGGCGCTGGGTCTGACTGATGAACTTCCTCCTGGACTATTGCAGGGCAAGGAGTCCGACGACCTGACGTAGCCAGTGTGAGCTTCGGAGGATGTTTTCCTGTATTAATAGATGATAGTAAATATACCCGGGACTATTACCTGACGCTGCAAAATCTCCTCGGGAACTTGACATTGTCATGAATATGATGGAGGAAGACAAGCTGTGTTGTGGATCGGGATACCTGTGTGCGGGGCCGATTCGGCCGAGGCAAAGGCGTCGGACGTTGCCGAGCAACCACTGCGATAGTTGTCCTGAGTGGCGTCAATATTCACTTTCATAAGTTTGCTCACGTCTCTAGTACTACAGCCGGACTGACAAACCTAGGAGTTCAATTTAACTCGGTGGGCCCAATCTGGATTTATACGCTTCGTTCTTCGTTGACGGCCCCGAGGCCGTAGGTTTTTGTTATCGAACCAGGAGTCGAAGGCTAATGGATCACCGTAAGAGTTGTAAGTTGAAATCACGGTCCAAAGCGATGCTTCTCCTAAGAGTGGTCATGATAGTTTATACCAGCCTACACCTTACACGGTTGGACTCCGAAATGAGTGTATGGCCAATAGTCAACTATCCCGGGCCTCAATCAAGCACCTGCCAAGATTCATGCCATTTTGAGTGTCCAAACATCATTGATCATCGCACTGTGACTACGATGGTTGACATGGTCTTTGAATTTGAAAGAAAAATTTCAACTGGAGCACTCGTATAGAATATCACCATACCAAATCCGACAGGTCATATACAACGGCACCTCGCGAACCACGATGATTCCAGCACCACACCGTCGAGTTCGGCCGG
>JANHQD010002638.1:8783-22742 GCA_024721195.1 Marasmius sp. AFHP31
GCGGTGCCAGTGATGTTGGTCTGCAGGATCAACTGCGTGAACGAGATTCGAACAGGGTTTGGAAGCCGTGATGATCTTGCAAGGACAACCTTCCCAGTGGTTAGGCTGTCAGTGCAATAAGGATCTTGACCTAATGTCCTAAAGCGCTAGACGCTAGGACTACAGAAGCAACGGCAGCGGAAGTCGGCTAGCAGAAGCGACAACAGAGACGACAGAGACAGCGAGCAGAGGGCAAGAGCAGGTAGATAACTGGTCCCAATGACAAGAGGTCAAGATGAGGGACCAGGTGTAAACTGCCTATCTTATATACTGGAATATGAGTCGCGCGAGAATAAAGAAAGATAATAGGGAATAAGGAAAGATAATAGAGAACAAGGAAAGAACAATAGTAGTCCGGGTATGGAAGAAGAACGAGTCCAGAACGAGTAACTGTTGTGTATAAGAGAACAAGAAGAACAAAGAAAACAATAGATAAAATGGGTTGTGAAGACGATGTGCAAGAACAAGGATGAGAAAGCAAATGATGGGAATGATGAAGAAAGGGGAACCGGGTATCTGGTAGGCGTCAAAGTAACAAGTGGGCATCAAAGTGACAAATAGGCGCTAAAAGAGGAATGGGCGCTAAGAAAGGAAAAGATAGGGGGAAAAGCGGCACTTCATGACAGGGCTTGTGATGCATGATATATGAATTGAATGAAATACCCCAGTACCTCAAGAGTCAAGGCTAGTGTTCATTGCCATTTTTGCCACCCAGGTGTGGTGGTTGAGCTGTTTGCGTACCTTGGCCAGTGATAGGCCATTCATCCAACCAGAGGTCCTTGTGCAAGTTTTTGGCAATATTATACACTACTGAACTCAATTCTCAAAATCAAGGATTTGGATAGGCTTGTTCCACCCTTGACACACCTATTGTTGCCATGTCGGGTAGTGCCCTTTCAAGGGGTGATGATGATCACTACTCTCTGGAGTAGGAATCAGTGGAAGAGCTAATGCTAGTGACTTTATTGATACTCAGGGAGTTGAGGTGTTTGGGGGCCAAGAAGGGGATTGATCACTGACACTTTCCTGGTGAGCATAAGGCCTGATTATCTCTTTCTAGGGTAATGTACACCTTCAGGCATCCCAACAGCTCATGAATGTTGCGAGCCGCACCTCCAGAAATCCCAAGGACCATGCCCTTAAGGATAACAAAGTCCCCCTTCTGATGCACTGCACACCCATGTCAGACTCACACAGCCAAAGTTGGCACCTTGCACTTACATACTTATATCCTCATGGCTTTATTTTGATCTGTTGCTAGGTTACGAGGTAAAAGGTAGAGGCGATCTGTAGGCTGGTGGGTCTATCTTCTATTTGTCATATACCTGGGTGATACCAAAGGTGTACTTTTGTATACTACTCCACTCATATGTGCTTTCAATGCCTAACACAGGATATTCGTCCATACTTTAAGGGCTCTGGGGGTGATTTCATGAGTGTTGAAGCTGAACACCATGTTTACATTATACTGTTTTGTGGGCACCATAGTCAACATTTCTAATGATTGCACCTATTTTGTCCAGTCTGGTTCATTGAGATGGACTAATCAAGACCTCAGAGTAGTAGTACAACCTTGCTAAAGAATGGAAGTACAGCAGTAGCACTGAACACAAGGAATGTGAGACTGGCAATGAAAAGGTACAGTGATTATCTTCATTCAATTAAACCTTGTGCTTATGTTCTGTCTCCCAAAAAACCTACACCACAAAATGTGAGAAGTCTCCTTATTACTTGATCTATAGGTAATTGAGGCACGTTCACCATGAACAACAGAGCAATGGATCTATATGAACAAGAATGGCAGATGCTGGAAGTTTCTATATGTGCTCACTTGTCCACACACTGAGTATATATCAGGTAATCTATGAGGTCATTTGTTGGTCATTTTTAGTGTTTTTCTTCATCTAAACTGAAGACACCACAACATCAATCCTTTCTCGGCGCATACCACGCACCACCTGTTTGGCTCTGTCCAAGGGGACAGATAATACAGCGATGACAATCGACCAAACCAGCACAAGAAGGTCATATATGGCTCGAGGCCAAGCTGGTGGTTGATACTGGTTCTGCTGAGATTGGGAAGAACAACAGGACGGTGCTGTGGATATGTTAGTCAGGACTGGTAGAGTATAAATTGAGGGCTCTACTCACCCTGTTTGTGACTGATACATGCCACAGGACCCTCTGAACTGCCTTTGATCAGCGATCCAGTAATTCAGAACAGATGAGCAATCAGACTAAGACAGGGGCTTAAGGAATCATACCTGCACTTGTTTTGATCTGGTGACATTCATCTTGTTGAATCTCGTGTGCTTTGTTGCAGGATGGGTTGACCAATACCAAATTATTGTCATTCCTGGGGTTGCATACTTGTTTATTGGAGTAGTCTATGGCTCTGACATGAGTACAAGGTGGTACTCAATGCGATAACCAATGGCAAGGACTAGCCTCGGTATTCTGTCCACTTAGAGGAGCTATTGTTTTCCTCCGTAATATCCAGCCCTTCCATTACCATGACACTGGGGCTGTGAGGATCACCTGACGTTGTGAACATTATAATTGTTTCAGTGTCTTGCCAAAGTGTTACTCACCGTATACCAACTCAGGATAACCATGATCCCGTGCATATTGTTTCCCATCAAAAAAGCAATTTGTTGTCATTAGATGATCTCGAACTGTTGCATATCTGTCGTAGTACCATGACGAGCCAATTCGTGTGAAGATTTCTAGCCGAGGAATTCCATATGCCTCCCAGTCTTTCTCATAAATGACATTTTGTCCATTGGGATCGGAGCACCAGAAGAAGAAAGAGTTGGGAAGGGGATAACGGACACAATATACGTTATCAACCAGCTCAACAGGAATGGGCGGGACGAATAGATACGCTGGGGTAGTAGATTGCATAGGGTCATATTGGAAGGTGCTGACAAGGGAGAAATGGACCTCATTAATAAACACTGCGCAGAAATGTTCATCAGCAGGAGAAAGAAGGAGATTGTTGAGAAAACTCACCAAGGTCATTGGCTGGATCATCACAGTCTTCGGCAAACAGAACAGACTGGCTGAGGTATACAGTGCGATGCCGAAGTAGATCTGGCAGGCGAAGAGAGAAGTCAAGGCATACTTGGTTGCAGTCAGTGTTGTGTAAAGAGATATCAACACGTGAGGGGACTGAACAAGTTAGCACAGAAGAGAATGGAATGGACAGATTGACATACCGGATGTGGAGTAGCTGGCTTCAACAATGTCAGTACTGAAACTCTCCCACTTCCACTCAGGAGAAGGGGTAAAGGGGATGTGGGCGAGAACTTCAGGCTTGTTGCAGTCGACAATGGTCCCGAAGGTCAAATAACCATGTCGTGCATAGTCTGAGAGATCACAGTGCCTGGTTTCCCCTAATGACGCAATGAGATGGAAAAAGTCGCCAAACTGTTCCTCAAAGCATGTGGCAATCCCATCAGTGTCGAGTTGGGGACGAGTGTTGTGGCGGAGTGGGACTGGGGAAGAGTGGATTGGGTCAAGAGAGATGTCATTGTTTGGTGGTGAGATCAAGGCAGAAGCCACGTCGTACTGCCAAGCGTGGGTTCTGGGGTTGAACATCCAAAGATTCCACTCGCCCAACACCTGTTGTACCATTAATTGGCAGCTAGCACTATAAATAACCCACTCACTGGCATCATAAGACTCCTGTCGTCACACAAAGTGAAAAATGAGGTATGCTGAAAGCACTATCAGCCAATGTGGGACATTGAGAGAATAGGCATACATGTGTATAGCAAAGGTAGTAGTACACAACCCAATTGTCTTGGGCTATAATCTTATCAATACATTCATCACCGTTTACAAGTTCTGCAATGTTTGCCGTCAACATCTACACCGGGCCTCGCTGGAACCAGATCTTACCGTCGTGGAATATCAATGTTGGCCGCTCCGACCAGCCGAGTCCAACTAGGTGGGTGATTAGTGGTGACCTAGTAAAAGGTCAATCAGTAATCTGTCAATCGAAAGGAGCTTGATCTACTGTTGTGTTGACATTTCCCGGCACAGCCGGTCCATTATCTACAGTAATTCATATTGTTATCCTGTATACTAGACCTCTTGAATTGAACTCACATTGCTCAGTTCCTTGGCTTGATCTTTCTCCACTGTCTCAACCTTCACCACGGTAAAACCTCCCGGGAATTCCAATAGTCCAACATGTTGAGTAGTCTTCTTAATTTTAACCACTTTTAGCTCCCCCAATTCTTCTAACGCCCCAGAAGTTGATGCTCGGCGGCAAGTGCTGACAGTAACATCCAGGATAATTGAAGATACATTCCTTCGTACAACAATGTCCCCCATGGGGATCCTTCGATACACATTCCCGTTCTACACTTGAGGTTCAAAGTGTTATCTCGATAGAATAAACTCCTACATACCAAAGTTACCCACTGCGATCCCCTCTCCGAGTTGTTGTAAACATTGACTTGATCCCCCCCCACAATCGGAAAGGTCGCACCATCACCAATCTAGATATTGCTTGCGTTCGTGAAGAAAGTGCTGCCGGCCATGCTAGTCAAGCAAGAGGGAACCGAGAAGAACTATAGGAGGGAGAAACCTTGTTGAATAGATGACAGCGAGGGGAGTCCGAGGGAGAGACAGATAGACAATATTCATCGATACTTTATGGCGAAGACCGAACCCGTGGTCAACTTGCTGTGCTCCCGTCATTAAATTCACGAAGTCAATACCGCCAATCGGAATCAATCAGCATCTAATTTGTCCAGTTTCACTTTGACATTCAATCTATCACAAGCATGGATACCAAATGATTAGAATTGTTAATTTTCCGTGTACTCTTGATAGTTCAAGCCTTACGCACCAGTATCTTCAGACTTTGATTTTTCAAGAAATGAATGTAATTCCACACTGGATCTCAGTACAGGTGTAGTGAATGCAGGCTTGCTTGATTGAATGCTCAGTGTTGTCTGTAGATAGCCAGCCAAAATTGGGTTCAGTGATGGTCCAGTGACTGACAGTGAAGTCCAGTGCCAGGTTAGTGGCACGTCAGTGACGCTTGCGCTAACTTCAGCGAAGTGCCAGTGACACTGCCGTGAATGTCAGTGACAAGGTCAGTGCTAGCTCAGTGATGATCGCGTGAACTTCAGTGACACTCCAGTGGCACTGTGGTGAATGTCAGTGACAGTCTAGTGAAGCTCACCGATAATTCATTCTCAGTGACTGGATACCAATATCAGGGATTCCTCTATCCCTCCCGATACGTAGGTTCTCGGGCTGAATCAAGGATAAAAAATAGAAGATGTATCTGGTAGAGATATGAAAACGGAATGCAATGTTTTGGCGGCGGTTCCTTAAGCTACCATTGCTCACCAGCAGCTCTGAGTGTCCCGTGTCCTGCCTTAACTTTCAGATTTAGGATGTAGAGGGTTAGTGCGAAAGTCGAGACCTCAAAGCGTGAAGAACACAGCTCGCCGACTCGTGAGAACTGACTCGGCGTTCTCCGAGCCGGCTTCAGAGTGGTGTCCACCGATACTGGGGGCGTATATCCGCCGAAAATCCATTGAGCGACCTTCAGGTACTCGTGTACTATACAACTGCGTATTACTCGTCGGCTATTTTTTGAGTTGAGGGAAAAGTCAGTGACATGTCAGTGGTATATCCGTGGTATGTCAGTGACATCCAGGCGCGAAAATATGTCACTGACATGTCATGGGAAAATCTGGTGGCCCGGATCCGTATATCCTCAATTTGCCCCCTCATATGCCTATCGTCACCGTTGTGCCTGTTTATATTGTCCATTCGACTGGATGGTAGAGGGAAGTGTCATCTTATGGGATGATGAATCCTTGACCACCCTCCGCTGAGATCTCGTTGGGCAGAGGGGTAATGCTATCGGCGATCTTGTTGGGATCTAGAGAAGAAAGGATGCGGAGGTTGAGAATGAGGGTGACTACCATTTTTTCGGTAAGCATCGCATCATTTGCTGCTAATTCTCTCAGAAGTTAATGTACATCTCTAGCTACCAGAAGTGCTCACAATGAACACTGTACGCTGCCAGGGTGGAGTTACGAACAACTGATATGACTTTCCGAAAATGGAAAACGGAGGGATTGAACCACTCCGTTGAAGGCTCTGAAGTTGCGTTGGGTATGCAACGCTCATCGATCGCCTCTTCTTTCTCATTGCGCTGTATACAGGTTATATCAAAACCGCACGCCGAATCTGATATCTCAGCACGTCCATTCATCCCAACGGTGGTTGAGTATTTTTTCTCGCCATAGCAAAGCGTGTAGCTCTCTATACCATCGAGACCTTAGTTCAATCTACATTGACACAGGTTCATTTTATTCCTTACCATCGTCGACGAGATGAAATGTCACGACGGATGTATAGGCCGGTGAGAAAATTTAATGTGGGCAAAGCGTGGAAGAGCAACAGCGGAGATATATACGCAGCAGCGGTCATTGGAAAGGACCAAACCAGGACGGTGAGCACGAGTCATGTCCATACTTCGCCCATAATGATTCGCTCACCAACGAAGAGAAGACCTTTACAAATACGGGTAGTTCTCAACACCCCTGAGCACCCTTTCTTGGTGTAAGTTGTGCCCAATGATACATACCTCAACACACAAGGTTATTTTTCAGTGCCATCATCGGCACCCAGGTGTGGTGGTCGAATTGTTCTCTCACCTTGGTCAGCGACAGACCATTTACCCGGCCGTACGTCATTGTACGAGGGTTTGGCGGTGTTATACACCGCCGAACGGTTGATTATTGAAATCGAGGATACAGATACACTCGTTCTACCTTTAGGACGATCATCGCGACCATTGTACTTGCTCATGACCTGCGCTCGACCGTGGGATCAGCTCTTTCTAGCGGCCAACTCATGCCTGAGGGTAGTGCTCTTCCGAGAGTTGATGGCTATTGCTCTCTTGCGGGATGGAGTTCAGTAGAAGAGCCGACGTTATCAACGAATTTCTTTGGAACTAGGGAGGAGAGCTGCTTGGACATCAAAGAAGAGGATCACTGACACTTTTTAACACCCAATTATTTCTCTCCCAGGCTAATGCACACCTCCGCCTATCTCAACGGCTCACGGCTGCACCTCTAAAAGTCTTTTCTACCATGACCTTCAAGAATAAACAAAACTCCCCTCCAACGCCAATCGCCTCGTCGGTCTCGTCGTACTACACACCCCCGCCGGAATCACACATGCAAAATCAGTCCCCAGGACTTCCGTATTAACGTTCCTACGATCTTCGTGCGCTCTCTACTGCCAGGTGACGAGGTGGAAGGCATTATGAATTTAGACTGGTGGGCATATTTGCCATCGGTGTATCTCCATTGGTGATACAAAAGGTATGTTCTTGTATACTACTCCACTCGGACACGCTAACATATCATATCTATTTTCAATTCAGCGCCTAGCAATGAGATAGGGTATGATGATCACTTTGTCCGGTCGAACCTCGTGCTTACGTTCCGTCTTGCCGAATAGCAGAACGCGAGGAGATTCTGGGGTAAATTCACCTCGACCAACGGGGTGATAAATCTGTACGATTGAGAATGGTACCCATCAAAGCCTCGTATTTATGTGCGCGCTCATAAATACATTCTATGTCGGAATATTTACTAGGTCAGTCATCTGTGGTGCCTTTCTCCATCTCGACTGGTGACACCACAACATCCATCTTTTTATGGCGTGTACCACGCACCACCCGTCTCGCTCTGTCAAAGCCGACAAACAATACGACCACGGCAATTGACCGAACTAACACGAAAAGCTCATATATGACTCGAGGCCAAGCCGGTGGTTGATACTCGTCTTGCTGAGATTGGGAAGAACAATGCGATGGTGCTGTGGATATGGCAGTCGGGACCAGCAGAGTAAGGTTTGAAGACTCTACTCACCCAGTTTGTGAATGCTACGTGGTACGGGACCCTCTTGACTGCCCTCGACCAGCGATGCAGTAACTGAGAAGGGATGAGCAATGAGACTAGAACGGGGCTGTAGGGAATTATACCTGCACCCGTTCTGGTTTGGTCAGCTTCATCGTGTTGGATCTCTTGTGCCTTATTGTAGAATGGGTCGAGGGCTACGGGACTATCATCATCGCCGGGGTTCTCTGCTTGATTGCTGGAGTTGACTACAGCTTCTTTAGTACAAGGTAGTAACCAGCAGAATAAGGGATGATGAAGACCAGCCTTGGTATCCCGATTGCTCAGAGGAACTCCCGATTTCCTGAGTTGTATCCAGCTCTTCTATAACCGTGATACTGGGGTTGTGAGGATCACCTAATGGAATGAACATGAGGATAGGCCCGAGTATTGCACTGAAGCATTACGCACCGTATATCAGCTCGGGATACCCATATTCCCGTGCATATCGCCTTCCATCCAGAGGGCAATTCCTCTTCCGTAGGTGATCGTGAACTGTTTCATATTCCTTGCGATACCACGACGAGCCAATCCATGTGAGAATTCCCAGATGAGGGATTCCATATGTGTCCCAATCCTTCTCACAAATAACATTGTGTCCAGCGGGGTCAGAGCACCAGAAGAAGGGAGCATCGGGAAGGGGATAACGTATACAATGTACGTCGTCGACCAGCTCAACAGGAATGGGCGGGACGAACAGGTACGCTGGGGTGGTAGATTTTGCGGGGTTGTATTGAAAGGTGCCGACAAGGGATAATTGGACTTCATCAATGAACACTGCACAGAATGGACATTGGCAAGAGAAAGTGGGAAAATGTCATGGAAACTCACCAAGGTCATTTACTGGATCATCACAGTCTTCAGCAAATGGCAAAGACTGACTGAGATACGCAGTGCGACGTCGAAGTAGATCTGGAAGGCAAAGAGAGAACTCGACGCGCACTCGGTTGCAATCAGTGTTTTGGAAAGAGAGATCAACACGCGAGGAGACTGAACGAGTCAGCACAGGGGAGAATGGAATGTGTAGATTGACATACCAGAGGTGGAGTAGCTGGCTTCCACATCGGCACTAAGACTCTCACAATCCCACTCGGGAGAAGGGGTGGAGGGGAAGTAGGCGAGAATTCCGGGTTTGTTGCGGTCGACAACAGCCCCGAAGGTCAAGAAGCCATGTCGTGCAAACTCCGGAAGGTCTCTGATGCACCTCGTTTCTCCCAATGATGCAATGAGGTGGAAAAAGTCGCCAAACTGTTCCTCAAAGCAAGCAACAATCCCGTCGGCGTCGAGTCGGGGACAAGTGTCTTGGCGAAGTGGGGCTGGGGAATAGGTGATTGCGCGAAGAGAGTTGTTGTTTGGTGGTGAGATTGAAAGAGAAGACAGGTCGTACTGCCAAGCGTGGGTTCTGGGGTTGAATGTCCAAAACATCTCCGAATCAGATACCTACTGTGCTATTAATAGGCACTTGGTTCTATAAATAACCCACTCACTGGGACCATGAGACTCTCGTCGTCCTGCAAAGTGAAAAATGAGATATTCTGAAAGCACTATCAGCAAATGCAGGATATCAAAAGAGACCAGGCATACCTGTGTGTACCAAAGATAGTAGTATACAACCCAATTATCTTGGGCTATTATATCATTAGTGTATTCATCCCCGTTTACAAGTTCTACAACGTTCACCGTCAGCACCCACACCACGCTTTACTGAGAATAAACCTTACCATTGTAAAATATGAATGTCGGCCGTTCCGACCAGCCGAGTCCAACCAAGTGGGTGATTAGTGGCGACCTGATAAGAGGTTAGTCAGTAACATGTCGGTCAAAAGGAGCTTGATGTACCGTTGTGACGACATTTCCCGGCATGACCGGTCCAGTATCTACAGTAAAGTGTAATGTTACTCGCTGTATTAGCCCTCTTGAATTGTACTCACGTTGCTCAGCTCCTCACCTTGATCTTTCTCCAGCGTCTCAAGCTTCACGGCAGTAAAACCTCCCGGAAGTCCCAATAGTCCAACATGCTGGGTAGTCTTCTTAACTTTGACCACTTTTAGCTCTCCTAGTTCTTGTGATATCCCCAAAGTTCGTCGATTGTCGACAGTGACGGTCATAATAGTCGAAGACACATTTTTCTGTACAATGATCTCCCCCATGTGGAACCTTCGATACGTATCCCCGTTCTAGACTCCAGGTTCAGAATGTTATTCTCGACAGAATCAATCCCTACGTACCAAAGTGACCCACTGCGACTCCCTCCCCAAGTCATTGTAAATGGTGACTTGGTCTCTCCCCACGTTCGAAAAGGTTGCACCATCACCAATCTGGATATTGCTTGCTTTCGTAAAGAGCTGGCTTCGCGCCATTCTAGTAGGGCGAGAAAAGATCGAAAGGAAAGACAGGAAGAATCCCGTGGAATAGATGAAAGCGAGAGGGAGACGGATGGACAACATCCATCAATACTTATGTGAACCTCCGCTGGCCTCGTGGTCAACGCGCTATAGATATGCTGCATTCGTCCTGTCCAAGTCCACTGAACCAGTGCCTTCGAACAGACTCATGACCTATAGCCAAAGAGTTCATCATTGTGGCACTGTCTTGGTTCTTGCTGTCGTGATGAATCTCACGCGTGGTACATTGCCTCATTGTGCAGTGGAACAAACCAAAGCAGGGGGATTTCAACCATTATCCGAGCAATAACAATCAGGTAGTTCCAGATATGATAGAATTGCATCGATTATTGATGTCTAGCTCACCTTAACTCTCAGTTCTCCACGTCCTGTGACACTATAAGCGCGAGATACTGCTACACCGGGTTCAATGGGCGTCCAATTCTTCCTAGATGAGCGGTGTACCCACCTCAATAGCATGAACCTGTGCAGTCAATGCTGTTGAAACCGATCAAAGTATAAGGGCCGTGCTTCGGATTTGAAAGGAAAAAAGCGGCTTTTGTAGATCGCAACTCACTGGCTAATCCCAAGGCTCTCAGCCAACTCTCGGTCCTGAAACAGGGTCATGATGCCGCCCGCAGTTGTACAGAAGGTGGGGCATAGGTAGCTCTGGTACATCAAAAGCATCAAACACCGATATGAAAACGATTAGAGATAGATATCATGTGGGCTATTATTTGGATAACGGGGCGTTACGCTCAAAGTCAGACGGCAAACTCCGCTCTCATCATTCATCCCGGCATGAAACAAGGTTCCCCCGCAGTCAAGGATCACGCGGAAGATCGTCTAAATCGTGAAAAGGAACGGGAAAGGCCCGAGGTGTAACATAGTATTTGAAGCTTTCTTCGCTAGGACACCTTATATCCGTCGTTGGTGGTGCGTAGACGCCGTCAACTTGAAGAACGGAATTGAATCCAAAGCGGCCAAGGTAAAGCCTAATGAGAGCAAGTCCCAAATTGAGAGAGCATAGTATAACGCGCACGGGTTTGGCACACCCTACCTGACCAGCATTCGGCCAAAGTCAGCGCACTGAACCTCCAGTCTCCATCCGAACGCGCCGCTTTGCTGAAATTTCACTCGGACTATCGAGTCAAACCTCGTTTCTATCAAGTCAAATCATTAGTGAGATCTCGTTGTAAAAAATATCCAGCAAAACCCTTTCGACAGGTGTACTAGGTTGCATCGCCTAAGTATGCAAGTCGATGAGTTGTGGTAGTGAAGTACGTTCGAGCGGAGCCTGGACTTCCAGATATCGGCGGCAGGCAGATCGTTTGAACTCAAAACTCTTCCAGGGAGCATGTCCTCTCCGCGGACTATCTTCTGGATTGCACTCGGTGCTGCAAACCCCTTGCCAAGTCAAGCCAATCTCTCTTGAGCTTTCTGACTGCTTATACCCGATTCTGAAGGTCGGATGGAGATTTGATTTGTGAACAGTGTTATTGAATACCGGGTACGTCCTATCAAATGTTCGTTTAGACAATATACACTGATATTCATCTCTGTACGCATCTCAGACCCAAGTGTGAGGATACTGAGGAGTTTGATGGGTGACTTACGGGACCAACTCGAGTCAAAAGTTGGAAGGCCTCCTTTGGATGCCTACCTCGTAGTCGAGTGCGGGAGGCTTGGCTATTCGATGGTGCGTATTCTGATCCCTGTATCTCCGTTCAGATATGTTCTCTCTTCATGCAGAATCCACAATCAATTGTTCCCGTTCGAAATCCTATGAAGGGTATTGTCCTGAGGATCATCGAGACTTTTACCTCCCGGAATACAGTCAACACTACTTCCATGGTCCGGCCTCGAGAGTGAATTGTGCTGCAATTTTGAGATGGCCAAATACGGTAGCCCTTTGTTCAACAGTCTCTCGCTTCGTTGATGGTTATTGCTAGGAGTCCAGCAGCTACGTTATGCGGTGACCAGAGGGTCAACGAGTTTCGAACCGGGATGGGTAAGCAGCAACGGTGGTAGTAGTACTAGAGAAACTGCTACGTTCTCGGTGGGCTGTCGAGTGTAGAGTATGATTCTAACTTCGAGTAGATCTAAACAATAAGAACAACGACTCTCCGTACAATTAGAGGATCAGAAAGCACGACACACCAATACCCAGACCAAATGGTAAGGTTCGGGAGTTCTCGATAGTTTCGAATGCCCCCACTCATAAGCGGCTAGAGCTACAACAAATTCTCGTCAGATGTCGATGAGCCCAAGATTCCTCGTCGGTGAGATTAAGCTGGGGCCTGGCGGCAGTGTTTAGTGGAAGACAGTATGATTTGGGGAAAGGACTCGCGAGTGGGAAGACGATAGCAAATATCACACTTTTTGAATGTTTGCATACGGATGTGAGAGTAACTGAAGGAAATCCTGAAGTTCTGAGATTATGGTGGTGGTTCGAAACAAGGGTAGGCACGATTACGTGATCAACCTTGATGGCATTTGATTTTGAGGGCGCTTGTGCGCGCTTGATATGCAACCAACGTTGGCCGTTCAGAGTCACCGTGATTGTTGAGGCAAAGCTCATATTGAAGACTACATACGAGCTCAATTTCTCCGTTCAACTCATCAATGTTCTGACAACCTCGAGAGTTTCATTGATTATCAAGAAAGCCTTCAGCGTCAACCATCTACTGGTTAATCCCCGTGATAGCGTTTTCGTGGATCTTGATTGCTCTCGACCTGTATCTTTAAATCCATGTAATATCTGGCTATTGATCGGTATACTGTTGAAAATCGATTGAGGTCCGGAATGAGTCGTGCTGTCTCGTAAGGAGGTACTTACGTGTTTTTGGGGGGGCATGCTAAATTGACGTACAGTGTCACGTACAGTCACGTACCATTCACGTACAGTCGCGTACAAATTCACGTTCTGTCACGTACCACTAACGTTCAGTCGTGTACTACTCACATACTATTCACAATCACTATACCACCTCAATAAACCCCTTCTTAGCTTTGTAGATTTCCTTCATTCCGGTAGACACAGCCAGAATCAAGCACTTCAATCAAACCATCAAACCACCTGGGGATATCAGCATCAGAAAATGTGAGTATCGTCTATTCTGAGAACGTCAAAACTCACATATTAAACTTCATCCAGGAGAGAAATCACAACTCAAGGTGAGGTCCAGGTGTTGGAAGTCAGGTCCCGTCTATAGTACGTCTATTTCCATGATGTAATAATATCATTGAGTTGTAACTGGGAAATCTGTACTAAGCCGTGAGCAAACCGTCTTAGTTCACGATGGTCTCTCCCATTATCCTGCACGTTTGATCAAGCGTGTCTCGCCTACGTACTAGGATGTAAAATTTCGGAGAGGGAATATACCAGGACTGGGAGCTGAACACACGCCAGGCGACTATCAAGAAGTTCATACCCAGGTGCTTGTAGATGCACTCATGAATGATACACAAGGCAGGCAATGTATTCGGGTGAGTACTAAGCAGTTCTCAATCAGATCAAAATGTGTAATTGCTTACGGTTTGATGATAGCTTGGATACTTCAAGACAACTTGAGAAATCAATTCAGAAACCA
>JANHQD010002639.1:0-24276 GCA_024721195.1 Marasmius sp. AFHP31
CTCGCTCGCTCAAGACCTCGGTTACATCACCCTCGACGAGTCAAACTTCCCGTTTGGTGTCCCTCAACACCGAACGATTGTGCAGCAGAAGCGTCGGGAGTCTATCGATACAGTACCACCTTGGCACCATCCCCACCCCACTATCACGATCAACCCCTCCTCACAATTCCTATTTGCTACTTCATGCGATTACCCGGTCCTCTCCCACCTTTTTGCATCAGCATTTCTGGCGTCTGCTCGAGCGAACAGCACCCCTTATGCTCTAGCGGCGACGGTCTACAATCGTAAGTGATCCTTCGTTGTCTTCATTGATTGTATAGATATTGACCTTGGCTTTATGCAGCTCATGAAACCCTCTCGGAGGAAGGAGCAGGTGTCGGTGCTTCTCAAGATACGGAGCAAACGAGTCGGGTGTATCGAAAGGGCATATGAAGAAGTTCTCGGTCCCAGCCACGACTGAACTGCAGTGGGCGGACCCATATACTGGCTTTCTGTTGTTACAGGCGTGCGGAGAATCTGCATCGCCGTCAAGGTCCTCCCGTGATTTCGTTCTTCTCTTAACGTGGCCGCAAACGGAACGGTTTGAGCTCTTTGTCGTTGGCGATGAGGCCGAGGGGCAGGAGGAGGAACGGAGGAAGGTGTTGTTGCATGGTGGATCGCGGTAAGAGGGACATGCTATCCGACTTGGTTTCACCGTGACTGATGATTCATGTGCGTAGACGGTTTTGCTGACGAGGCAGTGGAGGCCAAAGTGCAGTCCTTCCAATGCCGGTGGAGGGAAGAGTGTACCAAGTCTCGAACTCTGAGACCGGTGCAAACAGATAGGGAACAGGATTGGGTCCTTCGGTGATCCTCTTGCTCCGCTGGGGGTATCCGAGGATTAGGATAGAAGACCTAGGTTACCCATCGGATCCTTCTGTTTCCACGTATAATCTTCACGCACGAACCAGCCTTCTTCGTTGTCAGATACACGTACACAGTGACCTGACGCCTCTCTGGCGCTGGCGAATTCCTTTTATTTGCACCCTCCCTTCGTCGGGAGTACCCTGTGCCCTTGTACTCGCACTAGGGTAGCTCGAGATGCCTAGCCGCACATTCAAGAGACTTGCTCACTGTCAGGTGCAGCTGGCAAACTTTCTCGTCGCTTAGAGGAGTTGTCACCTCTGCCTCTCTACCCCAAGGGTAGATGGCCAGCAAACGACAGTCCTGTCGATCAAAACTGCTCGCGACCATAGCGATAGGTTATACTAACTGGAGGTAAGCATTCAATATTCAGTATCTATATACCTTGACTCAACCCAAATTATGAAGGTTTCATCCATAGGTTATCTCTACTGCAGTCAGAGAATACATAAACCGTTAGCGTTTAGGTATATCTATATGAGCCAACACGAGATACCATGGGTCATGTTCGCCTGGGTTCTACTAGTCAACAGAAGAGATAGCAGCCTCGCCAAGAAGGCCACGTTCGACTCCCTGCTACCTGGCAGTCCCTTCCATTTGACCGGTGTATGAGAGGTACGAGTGTGATTCAGTTCCGAGATAGGAACCTTTCGTTTATCCCAGTGTCCTCATACAACTTGACTGTTGATCTTGGTACGTCGATTTCCCCAAGTCTGACTGCTAGAGATATCTCGTTAGATATCTGAAAACGAGGGCTCGAGTAATGTGTATGGACTATGGTGGCTTGCGTGTAGCACATCTCGGTGGCGATAGAGGTCCTGGTGGCTGGAAATAGTGATGCCGTCGGGTGGGTCAAACCATTTTTTTTTGCATGGTTCAGGAGTTTCAGAGGGAATGAGAAGAAACCAAGCTGATATCATTGGTTTTGTGTATGTAGAGCATCAAAATACATAATGTGCAACATGAAATAGTATGTCCTAAGCTAATCTAAGTCATGGAGGTGGAAATGTCGTGAAGGCGGTTTGAGGTGGTTTTGAAACTGCCTCAAACCAAACTGTGAGAAACTGCGAGTATTAGCCAGCCGCACAGTGGCTGCCAGGGTACAGATTTGGAGCCAGACAACTCCAAAACAGAATGAAAACAGGTAAAACTCACACTATGGACACACCTAGTTGGATATCATGGGTAAGGTTTCCTCTCTGCGGGACTATGCCCAATGCTGACCCTGTAGAGCCAGCATGATGCCTAGCACAGTGGACTACTACATTACTACAACTACTACTTACCAGGAGAGTTGAGGGAGTTATAGAGGCAAGACGTAGAAGCTCAAGCACACTGTGAATTCATGTAGAGAACTACCAGCTTATATACATGTAGAGTGAATAGAACTACCATAAAGAGATAACTAATAGAGATTGTACATATGGAGCATAGTAAACAATGAAACAGTAATGAACTACTGTTCCGCATAACCATAGTGCGGGAGAAGTGATCCATGGAATTGATCCAAGCAAGGGGTGGGCACAATTGTAAAAAGTAAAACAATGTTGATTTTTTTTCTAAGGCCCTGCTGGCCCAACTGACCGGCCAATCATGTGGGAAAACATACCATATATGGTAAGTGACACATGACTTATGTCATTTCCGCTTCCATCCGGCTTAAGTTTCCGCCACAACCACGATGAATAGTGCTTGAGGCTCGCCTTCCAGGATCTCTGTGGCCCTTCCATATCCCTGGCTCAGTGAGTTAATCCCAATCCTATTTATGCTCACTTCCGTTGTGCTGCTCAATTATGTCATTTTTCAGTACAACACCACTCATGGGGTCACCACCATTTCCATTCTCAACTTCAACCTGCTTGTCCACCCCTCAAATCACTCTCAAAACCCTCAACACCAGCCTTGTTGTCATCTGAACAGTGCCACTTGGTGGGTAGGGACAAAACCTCTGGGGTAATTAGCCTTATAGTGGTTTACTCAAAACGGCTGAGCTGGAGGCCCAGAGAGATGAGGCTTCTGAGTGCCAAAGAGCCTTGTTTACTTGTCTTATGCCTTGTTTCTGGGCTTCTTGTACCAGCCTATACTCTATTTGACTACCTAAAATGTTCTGCTACAGTACATATTGGCTGCCACAGCTGCCAGTACCTCCAACAAAATATACATAATTTTATTTTAACAGCCCCCTAACCGACCGACTGGCCGGGATGGTATACCGGAATGCTAGCCTGTCCACCCCTTGGATCCAAGTATAGTCTGCAGATTCAACAGACCCCCACCATGAACCATCAGGAACTTGTAGAATATTTGCATGGCCAGTCCACTGGAGGAGAGAAAATCAGAATAGCCTTTATTGCGTGCATCAAAGGTGACGTACTTGAACTTTGTTGCTAAGGTCTGGACCATTGAACAATATGGGGTTGGCGGGGTTGTTCTCCCAAGTGGCAAGGACTGTTACAAATTGCCCACTGTTCCTCTTGTTTCCTTGGTCTCTGGATTATTACCCTTGATTTACCCTTGATTTCACTTTGTTTCATGTCCCCAGTATCGCATTATGGATTCCTTGATGTTCCTGACCATTCCGGATCATTCCATACCTTGTGTTCATCATTCCGTATGATTCCCATCATGATATTGCTGTACTTGACATCCCTTGACTCTTCCATCAGTTTCTACCTGACTCCTTTGATATTCCTTGATGTTCTACAATGTTCTTTCATTATTCCTTATCAGGATTGGTTTCCATGACTCAGAATGCTGTACCATTGTCATATATACTCATGGACACCTGTAGATAGTTCCCCAGGTTGTCCACTTTGTCTCCACACCCAGTACATTGTGCTAGATGTTCTGTGCAATGCCACTGCTTCTACCCTTGACCTCTTGACATAGATGAGGTGGCCTGAGAGGCCTCAGACTCTAGGCTCGTTCTTGACAAGGACCAGACAGTGAGGGACTTCATTGGATAGTAACACGGTGGCCTATACCCATGCTGCCTATAAACAGAAGAACACATCAGTCAGAATCATGGAGGAAGGGTGAAACAAATCATGCCTTCCGCAATCAGCAAATAGTAGGTATTGTTGATGAGAACACATGAGGCCCTTCCAGACACACTGTCGAGCTGTTCTTGAGTGTCCCTTTGAAACAAGTTGAGGGGTGATAACGGTATTACGCTTCAAACATACAAGTAGTAAAAAGTGTAGATTTCAAAGCTATAGAGTACAAAATACGCCGGCGGGGATCGAACTTAGGGTCCAATAATAATCAGTTTTTCTGGCAGGAGAACCACTTGACAACGAGAGCTCAACAAGTAAGGGATAGGAACTGGAAAAGTGACCGACGGTTTAAACATGACTTAGCAGAATCTTATTGACTGTTCAAAAGATGGGCTGACAAGCATACAAAGCATGCTACAGCGAGGACACTACCTAGAAGGACTCGCTACTAAAGTTAATAGAACCGTCATAAGGACTGAGTTTGAGACCTGATAAGTTAGGACTGCTAGTAGTCTCTGACGGGGGTGAAGCATAAGGTCTAGTCAAATGCTCAATAGCGTTGGCAGGATGAGAGAAGAACATCTGGACTGGAACTGCTTCATGGGGAGTGAGCACGGGAATGGCATTGAAAACAGCATCCACCCAAGCTCTTGGAGCGCCAGGAATAAGAGCTGTAGAAACGGAGAGGACTCCAATCTCTGTGATGGCCTGAGCATATGGTCCTATCTGAGCATTGAGTATGTCGCGAAAGGTGAACCGTCGAGAATAGAAAGCCGTTGAATCGTCTAAGTTGTACTGTCATCCTCGTTTTGTTGTCGTATCACCTGGCCCGTCGAGTGGTCTTGTCGTCCATCATTGTTGTATAAGATTCATCAAGAGGTCAGTCATATTGCCTGTCAAGAGGTGTTTTGTCCGTCGAAGATCGTATTTGAACTGTTGTCTTGTTTCTTTGTCTTTACCTTTTCCCGTTGAATCAACCAGTCTCCAAGTTACAACCAACAGAGTTATCTATTGTTCTGTCTATCTTTAGCAGGGCGTAACCTTTGTCAAGCCGACACATTCCTAGCATTCTCTGGACTTGTATAAGTGTTAGTTGCACCCGCACCTTTTGTTTATAGATTATCCCGTCTACTTATGACGTCTATTAACGAGTTGCCTGTCTTCAAATCAATCTTGGTCTGGGATATGCCATATATCTTCTTAGTAAAGCTGTTGATTCTGGCCCACAAAGCATAGATGTCTCAACTGGGGTGAAAGAAAAGGTTGAATGCATCAAGGGAGGCTTTGACATGAACCAGCAGACCTGATGTAAAGCGCCACTTGTGGTGTATAATAAAATCCAACAGAAAAGTCAAATCCTCCCAACACACATAAGTGTAGCTGAAGGGTGCAGGAATCGGGGATCAGCGTTGATCGAAGGTTTTGCTTTTAGCCAGACTGTAGTAGCAGCCTTGAAGGAAATCTGACTCAAGAAATAGCTCAACTATGGCAATCTCGAACTCTGTAACAAGCTCTGAAGTCTAATGGGTATTTCAGAAAAGAGGTTCTTAGGTTTATTTTGGGAATAGGTGGTGTTGAAGTTGCTTCGAAAGTATGAACTTAGGCTCAACTAGCTTCAGGGTACCCGTCTGTGGGTAGCAATGAACAAGTCAATCAACCAAACAAATAGACAACGACCTCAACTAAGTCTGTCAATACCAAGGACCAATTGTCAATGGTTACAATGAATCCTCAGCCCAATTAGCTTTGGAAGTTCAAACAATATGCTAAGCCTTCAAATCAGCATTGCTGACAAACAAGCCATAGTCAATCAAAGGTTCAATGGAACTCAAGTTCTGCGTGCAACAACGTTCTATTCTTGATACAGTTCTAATGTCTCTCCAGAAGCACTCCCAAATCTACTAACTACCCAACAAGTGGAATAGCTTTGTATCCTCTGAATACTCTTGTACGGATTGCTTGGAGATTCTTCATGAAAACCCCACTCTTTATATATGTTAAACATGTGATATACATGTGATACAAAATATTGACGTGTTGTTTACACGTCTACTATTTATGGATCTTTTACTATAGGACACTTGCATTCATATGAAGGATACTATACGGAATCCTTTAGGTACTCCATAGGTACACTGTATCTCTTTAGTTTGTAACAAGGTTCAGCTTTGTAGCCAATAGCATCCAAAGCTGACTGAGCTTTCTCCCTAGATTACTTAGACAGAAAGTCTGTATGACTATGCATACTTACTCACTCTGCTCTTCTAGCAGTTATGCTTACTACTATGCCTATGTTGTCCTAAAGCGCTAGATGCAAAGGCTTTGGATACAGAGACAACGACAGCAGAAGTTGACTAGTGGAGACAACAGCAGAGATGGCGGAGACAGCGAGCAGATAGCAAAAGCAGATAAAGAAGCTGGTCCCAACGACAAGTTAGATATATTGTAGATGAAGGAGAAAACAGAAGTACTACTCACCTGGTCCCAACGACAAGAGGTCAAGATGAGGGACCAGGTGTAAACTACCTAGCTTATATACTAGAATGTGAGTTGTGCGAGAATAAAGAAAGATAATAGGGAACAAGGGGAGAACAACAGTAGTCCAGGTATAGAACAAGAATGAGTCCGGAACAAGTAACTGTTGTATGTCAAAGAACAAAGAGAACGATGGAAACAATAGATGGAAACAGTTGTGAAGGTGATTCGAAAGAACAAGGAGAACAAAGGGAACAATAGATGGGATCAGTTATGAAGACGATGTGAAAGAACAAGGAAGGAAATGATGGGAGTGATGTAGAAAGGGGAACTGGATATCTAGTAGGCATCAAAGTATCAAACAGGCGCTAAAAGGGGAATGGGCGCTAAGAAAGGGAAAAGATAGGGGAAAAAGTGACACTTCATGACATATGTTTGATATCTCAACCATATGCTATATTCTCACTTACCTATGTACTATGACTCGTATATACCCGAGGACTCATGTTTAAAAGCTGGAGACTCTAGTCTCAAAGCTTTAGGACAATCTACTTGATTATCACCTCTAGCAAGCATCCTCAAGAACTCAAGGATTCTCTTATAGTCAAATGTGAGGTTTACTTTCATCTCACTGTGCATTTAACTATGCTGGCTCAATAGGTTATGGGCCCCGCAACAGGCGGGCAGACGACGTTACGACCAGAGAAGTTCTTACACTTTCCGTGTGTCGCTGCCGTCCTAGCGGATGTCTATACCCATTTGGCTATAGAGTCTCTAGCGATGGTCAGGCTATTATGGACTGGTGAAGTAGGGCTCATGGTGGCTGAATGTCCCTGTATCTGATGCATGTTGCATGAACACCGTACATACGACCTTGGCTTTCACTTTCTCGCAGAGTTGACCTGATCCGCCAAATCAGACCTGTCACACTCCTACCAACCCAGATCGGAGATTTGGCCTTACATTGCCAAACCTGATGCTGATGAAATCCAAGGGGTGGTCCTCGGCTGTATGGCTTCAGCCAAAGAGCCACCTTTTGTGACACCTACTAAAGCAGCTTCTAAACTGCCAGGGTATGGGTCATAGGCTGTTGTGCCGAACAACTGGGATTTTTATGATACATCTTTTAGATTATCAGACGGCCATTTTCTGTATGTACAGGGACATCTTTCCACCTATATGCCATAAGACCCTATATGTTACCAGTAGGACTAGATGCCTCACACCAGTGTTACTAACGGTAACTGCCTATGGTCCCACAGCTCGGTCTACTGATAACCTTCATTGGGCATATAGAAGCTTACTCACTAGTCTGGGATTGAGACCAGATAGCGAACGTTGGAACCCAGACACACTGAGAAGGTTACTTCACATAACCACCCTGCACCATCCTGTTGGGACCTATTGCCTATTATAAGCATCTGCTTGAATCCCTGCTCTTTGTTCATCATGCTCATGGGATTTGCGCAGCTTTGTTATTTTTAGGAAATTATGTCTCACAACAACAATCCATCACCCACACTGCAGGAGCAGCCAGTTGCACCAGAGCTTCCTGGCAATGCTGAGACCTACTGGTCATATCAGCCTCCTGCTCACTCCTATCACGTCCACACCAACCCATCCTTCCCGACTTATGCCACCATCACTGCTGAGTAGTTTCCCTCTGGCTCAGGTGGTATCATGACAATACCTGAGCTGAAGGACAGTTCTAACTGGCATCAGTTCCTCCACAAGTTCAAGGCTTACTTGGAGACCCACGGTATTAGCGAAGTTTTGGATGAAACTCCTCTGTTAGCTAATGCCAATGGCTACAAGGAGTGGAAACTTTGGAATGAGAAGGCTAGGGGAGTTTTCAAAGCCAGGGTAAATCAGTCCTTTGAATCCCAGATCACCAACAAGATCAAGAACACAATCCAGGCTTTTGAAACTGCCTTTGGCCAAGAAGATACCGCTGTCATGAAGTGCCGCTTTTTCCCCTATCTTTTCCCCTTTTAGCGCCTATTTATCACTTTGAGGCCCACTTGTTACTTTGACGCCTACCAGATACCCGGTTCCCCTTTCTTCATCATTCCCATCATTTCCTTCCTCATCCTTGTTCTTTCACATCGTCTTCACAACCCACTTTATCCATTGTTTCCTTTGTTCTTCTTGTTCTTTTATACACAACAGTTACTCATTCCGGACTCGTTCTTATTCCATACCTAGACTACTATTGTTCTTTCCTTGTTCCCTATTATCTTTCTTTATTCTCGCGCGACTCATATTCCAGTATATAAGCTAGGCAGTTTACACCTGGTCCCTCATCTTGACCTCTTGTCATTGGGACCAGGTGAGTAGCTAACTTCGTTTCTCTCTACCCTCAATATATCTAACTTGTTATTGGGACCAGTTATCTACTTGCTCTTGCTCTCTGCTCTTTATCTCTGTCGTCTCTGTCGTCGTCTCTGCTAGTCGACTTCCGCCTCCGTTGTTGCTATAGTCCTAGCGTCTAGCGCTTTAGGACAACCGCACACTTGGTCAACTTGTACGCCGAGTTTGATGCCGCTCAATTCCATCCTAACTCCAATCCTCTTCCAGCTACGACGAGGATGGACCAGATCAGGAAGGAGTTGAACAACCTTGGCATCAATATCCCAGAGAACCTTTTTGTGTCGATAGTTCTCGATAAACTCCCTGTACATTGGGAGATGCTTAAGCAGAACTGGATACAAGAGAAGAAGGAAGATCTGAAGGTCACTGCCCTCATTGCATTGATGGACGTCGTAAGTAGAAGGGATAATCTATACACAAAAGTGCAGATGCAACTAACACTTCCATGAGTCTGGAGAATGCTAGGAATGTGTCGGCTTGACAAAGGTTACGCCCTGCTAAAGATAGACAGAACAATGGGTAACTCCGTTCGCCATAACTTGGAGACTGGTTGATTTGGCAGGAAAAGGTAAAGACAAAGAAACAAGACAACAGTTCAAATACAATCTTCAACAGACGAAACACCTCTCGACAGGGAATACGACTAGACCTCTCAATGGATCTTATACGACAATGGCGGACGACAAGACCACTCGACAGGCCAAACAATACAACAATGAAACAAGGATGATGGTACGACTTAGACAATTCAAACAATCAACTATGCGATTCAAAGACTTGCTATTCTCGACGGTTCACAGAACTTGTTACAGAACCTGGGCAATGCTCTAGATAGGATACAAAACTGCTTAATGCTAATGTGTGTGGGAAGATGTTCCGAACTTTCCAACTAATGTGGGTAGTACTTGCTGAGGAACCTACATAATTCCTACATCCTTATATACTTGTTCAACTAACTATCGTACCAATTATCTATTCTGCCTGTTTATTCTATGTTTCTGTAGGAATGTTGCCCAAAAAGGTACAATCCTGCCCCGTCAATCAATATTGCCTACAAATTTTAGACCGTCGGTCCTATCAATGACGTGCTCAGAGGTTATAGTTCCGCCAGCTTGCTCTGACTCAGCCTGCCGGGACTATCCACACAATTCATAAGCTCTTTTCGGTTCTGGCAATTTTTTTGCTCAGTCATCCTAGTTCTGCAGAAGTACATGCTTCCAACTCTCCATATCTCTCTTGTCCTAGGTTGAGCTACATCCTTTCCAACATACTCCAACCCATTCCTCTACTTGCTTAATGCCTACTCTACACTTCTGGGACAAAGCTCCCGATGGACAATGGCCCATAGCCACACTAGTTCAGGAGTTCTATAAAGGTGTGTCATGATTGACAGTCCTCTCATTCCTGAAAGGCTAATAGTCCAACTTCTATTTTATAGAGATCTACCCTGCTCACCCTGACAGAGTAATGGCTGGTGACCTTCCCTATCATCGACTCTGGCATTTGGCTACACTCAGTTCTACTGTTATTTCGCCCGACAGTTTCATGGCATTGCTCCTTCAACACTTGATCCTGGCCAGACACACTTGCCTGGCAGCCGTCTTCTTCTTATCCCAGAGCGATCCTACTCAGGCTTTCCTCTATCAACCAACCACTCTTTCTGAAGAGTCTAACAATGAACTTACTAGGATTACCCCCTTAGTCGAGAAGTATGCTCATAGTATAATGTGAGTAGGGTTCCTCAGTACAGTTATGGCTCAACTGCCCAAATATTCTAAAGCCTGGTGTAACAAAGTTTTCATAGACACTGTTGAAGAGCCATTGGTACCTTTTACTGGTAGACACCACTTCTTCGATGTACTAGACTAGTTCTTGATGCATAGAGCCTTCAATCTCTTGAAGACCCGTCGGTCAAAAGCTTAGTCCTTTGATAAGATCCATTACTCTTACTTCATACTGCCGGCGTAAAATTTCAACCATTGGTCTTCTTCGTCCAGTACTTTCATCATACTATGGACGCTCCTCGTATCCTGTCTTGCTTTCAGACCATCTATGAAGGTATTTCTTCATAGACTATTGATTGTCCTCTACTAATCTCTTCTTAAGAAATCTGTCCTCCTTTTGGAAAGGCTATTATCTGCCCAATGGGTCTTTTTCATTGTGCTAAACAACTTGATGAACTCTGCACTGGAAATCAAGAGGCTTATTTCACCTTGTTCCTTCAGTTCTACATTCTTTGTAGCCAAGAAGACCCCTTTCTACGCAACACTGCTATCCGTCTCGATCCTCTACAAGACTTCCTATACCTCGCTCCCCAAACCGACGAATCCACCTTTCGCGACATACTCGACACTCAGATAGGACCATATGCTCAGGCCATTGCAGAGATTGGAGTCCTCTCCGTTTCTACGGCTCTTGATCCTGGTGCTCTGAGAGCTTGAGTGGATGCCATCTTCAACACCATTCCTGTGCTTACTCCCTGTAAAGCAGTTCCAGTTTGGATGTTCTTCTTTAATCCCGCTGATGCTATTGAGCGTATGACTAGACCTTATACTTCACCGCCGTTGGAGACTACTAGCAGTCCCAACTTATCAGGTCTTGAACTCAGTCCTTACAATGGTTCTATTAACTTTAGTAACGAGTCCTTTTAGGTAGTGTCCTCTGCCTTAGTATATTTTGTATGCTTGTCGATCCATCTCTCAAACAGTCAATAAGATTCTGCTAGTCCTATTTAAAATTGTTGGTAACTTCTCCAGTTCATATCCCTTACTTGTCGAGCTCTCATAGTCAAGTGGTCCTACCGTCAGTCAAACTGAGTACTATTGGACTCTAAGTTCAATCCCCGCCGGCGTATTTTGTACTCTATGGCTTTAGAATCTACGCTTTTTACTGCTTGGATGTTTAAAGCGTGATAGCGAGCCCATTGTCAAACATGTTGAGGTTGTAGATGAGGTGGTCGGAGGGAAAGGCTGTGATGGGCCTGAGGTACCTCATCTCCGAGGAGGGCCTCAAGGGTGGGTTTCTCACATACAAAGACCCCCCCCCCCCCTTAAGGCTTACCTCAACCTGTAACATGCTGTGCCTAAGGTGAAACATTGGGAGCATCCCAATTTGGGGGGTACTGCAACGGTCTTTCAGGCTTTGTTCATGTTCCACACAGGCATGCACACTACTGCCAGTCAATCCATGTGCAGATATACAACCATAGGGCAGATACAAGATGGATGTCCTCTGATGTAGCATGTACTCCCCAAGTCACGATACCATAGCAAGAACAGCAACCCTTCTCATCCAGGATCCTCTTGGTGAACCCACTCAACTCCATCATCTCACTGGATACGCCAAGACTTGAGAGATTGTATGTGTTGAACTACTGAAGAGGTCACATCTAAGCGCTGGGAGAAGGGGCTCTGAGGATAATCATTGAGCAGCCTAACCTGGTAGTGAGAGGGGAGATGGAGGAAGGTTTTGGCAAGCTGGACAGTGGGAGCATTGTTATAGTTCTAATTCAGCGGTACCAATATGACCAGGGCCTTCAAACCTCTTGTTCAATGAAGTCTTGAACACAAAGGCTGGTGAGGTGGATATTAGAGGGTGTCCAGGATCACAATCAAAGGAGTGGCGTCTTTGGACCTGGCTATGAGCTCTGGTTACAATTTTTGACATTCAATAGAGGAAGTGTCCACCCTCAGAAAGCAATGTTTCACTACCTGAAAAATCTGCATACACTGGGGAACTGTAACAGAAGGGCATTGAGTATCCAAAGCTCTATTAGATGCACTGAAATTCATGTACATCCCTCTTGAATATTGAACCTGCACATGCCCTTAGTCACCCTCTGTCAAGAACAGGGCTAGGTCTGGTGCCCCTCAGGCCATCTTCTAGGTCAGGAAGTTGAAATGAGATGAATAGACAGTGAGCAAGACAATTGCTACACAGTACATGCTGGGTACAGGGCAATGTGAGACAAAGTTGTCAGACTAGGGAAACTATCTACAGGTGTCCATGAGTATATATGTCAAGGGTACAGCATACTGAGTCATGAGAACAAATCTAAGTAAGGAAAGATGAAAGAACAATGTGGAACATCAAGGAATATCAACGGAGTCAGGTAGAAACTGATGGAACAATCAAGGGATGTCAAGTACAGCAATATCATGATAGAAATCATATGGAATGATGAAAACAAGGTCTGGAATGGTCTGGAACATCAAGGAAGTCATGATGTGATACTGGGGACATAGAATGAAGTGGAATTGCAGGGAAGTCAAGGAAATGATCAAGAAACCAAGGAAACAGGAGGAACAATGGGGCAATTTGTAACACCCTCATCATTCTCATTGTCCTCATTGCTGGTCTCTTTGTACTCTGTACTCTGGCCATGGCAATGCAAGCACCTGGGCTTTCAGAGCTTTGCCTTCTTCAGCAAATTTTCCTGGGAATGACTATCAAAAAGGCCAATTGTCAATTTTATTATAATGATACAATGTGGTGGTTGGGAGGAATCCAAATCAAGAATGAACCACACTCACCTCAATCCACTCAAGCAGGTTTGCCTTTTCTCTAATCAGTTTAGCATCTTGAGAAACATGGAAAATACGTGGGTAACCTTTCACAATTTTGAAGAAAGTCTGACAGAGCAAAAACAGCTCTATACCAAGATGACAGTGCTTCAGGAGTGCTGATGACATCAAGTTGTGAAAGATGTTCTCCAACTTGATACCAGAGCCTGCCTCTTTCCTATCCCTTTGGGCAATCATCTCAGCAAATTCGGAGGTGAGAGCCTTGGCATATTCCATACAGGCATCCTGGTATGCAATGTGCTGTGGATTGTGTGACTCCTGTTCTCCTGAGAGATCACAATGGCATTCTGAGAGGAGTACAGATTGTTGACCCCAATCAATGATGCCAGTGCCCAGTCCAATCAAATGGGGGCATTCTGTAGCATGTTCAGCAATCTTGAACATGAGTCTGTGCTGTGGTTCAACACCTGGCTGCAATACCAGGTGGAAACACCTTGGCAGGCCTTGTAATCTGTGCACCAGGGCCTCTACAAGTTCCACATCTGATGTCCCACAACAAGGCTGGAACAAAAATTCTTTATTTGGTATTCCGGAATCACAAGCAGAAGTAGACAGCAATACTCACATATTTTTTCACCCAAGGCACCAAATCATTGACAAGAAATATCTGTGTCCAAGTCTCACCAAGATCTATACTAAAGACACCACCCAAGTCAACACTCCATAGGTTATCCAATAGATCCTGAGTAGGTTGAGGGATTGACATGCAGAGGGGTAGCCATCCTGTGGCATTAAAGCATAATAGACTATGAAACCGGCCATTACTGAGAGTGAATGAGTAAGTGCTACACATGAGCAGGCACTGAGAAAGATAGTAGACAGGCCATACCTCAAACCCTGCAATCTATCAATTGAAAGACCCTGTAGCCACCGACATGCAATGATATGTTTCTGTGCAGCAATGTCAATGCCTGACCTTGTGTGGTCAAGCAGGTAATCCCGGAAGGAAGTGTGGTACAGTTCAATCTCATCTTTCCAGCCACCTATCTTCAGCACTGAGTACATTCCTCGCAATGTCAAGTCCACCTGTCCAGAGGGCAGCCCTAGTACCCCCTCAATCACCGCTGGAGTCGGTTCTGCCAAGGTTTTTGGAAGTATGAGAATAGCCACAAGGATGAGAATGAGTTCATCCTGGATGGGGTTGGCACTGAGTATGACTTGGTAGAGACAATCGAGGTCGCAGTAGGGAGATCTGGATGGCTGAACTTTCACAGTACTCTGAAGGATGAGAAGAAGTTGTATGATGGGGTGGCCACCTGCAAGCTTGATGAACTTGACTGAAGTCGTTGCATACACAAACTGGGCACATGATCTCTCGACTAGTGTGTCGAGGTCTTGCACCGAAGGCCAGGGACTCGGAAACTGAACTTGGCGGTACTTCTGACTGGTGGTGATCTCGTGAAAGTGGCGAATATAATATCGCCGAACATCCTCGCGGGCCTCGAGTGAGTTGTCCAAGGTGAAGTTTCTCGAAAGTCGGGAGAGATATTCATCAGAAAATGCTTCCTGAATCCAAGCTTCAGGCCGACTGCAGATGAGAAATCGTAGCGGGAGGTGCGGCGTCTGTTGGTAGGCAGACTGAATGATGGAGAGGATGCGTAATTGGGTCTCCTCGTCCCCACACTCGTCCAGCCCGTCGATGATGATAATGCTAGGAATGACGGGAGCATTGCGCTGAGACCCGTCTTTGCTCCATGTCACGGCGGGTAGGGTGACCAGCTCACGAAACTGCTCCTCTAGACTGGCTTCAAGAATCGTAGGGTCAGTCGAGATCCTCTGTTCAATGTGATCCCGCATGAGTGGTACCGCAGTCGCAAGTCCATGGGCAATGGTGAGCATGAGGGTAGCGGGATTGTTACGCCTTGGGTCGGATCGAAAGAAGAAGAATGAGGAGGTGAGAATGGCTGCAGCCTCGAATACCTTGGCGATGGTGAGAGCGATTGCGGATTTTCCGACCCCGGCAGCTCCTGAGAGCCAGCATACTGGGAGTGCCTCCGGTCCCTTTGCCGATGCCCAATCGTGGATGGCTGTACGTGCCGATTTGCGAGTACCCTCGAGGCACTCTCCACGTGAGAACTGGTGTTCCGCTTTATGAGATGCCCCTACGCCGGCAATTGCATCCGAGAGGCGTTTGAGTCCTGAAATGAGGAGCGTGGCTTCAGAGTCATCTCCTATAGTCGAAAAAAGGACAGACAACCCACCTTTGAACCCTTTCGCGTTGAAGTGCAAATTCACTTCTCCTCCTGATACCTGGCCTATTCGACCGTCCCCATAGTGGATGTTTTGGGTCCCCAAATTGTTGTTGTTCTGTGAACCTGAGCCAGTGTTGGTGTTTTGTGTGGACACCTGTGTAGCTAAGGTGGGGGTGCTTTGCGTGGACGCCTGTGTACCCAAGCCGGTGTCGTGGGTAACCTGAGGGGGCTGCATTCCCTGGCCCTGCTCAATGTCAACCTGTCTTTGGTCGATGTCATCGATCGCCGGTTCCTGCTCGTGAGGCTGGGTATTTGCCGTGGACACCTGCGTACCCAAGCCAGTATCGTAAGTACCCCCGGGGGGCTGCATTCCATAGCATTGCTCGATGTCGGCCTGTTCCTGGTTGATGACAGTGAGCGAAGTTTCTCGCCCGTGAGACTGGGTATTTTGCCTGGGCTTTTCCCCTAGGTTCAACCACAACCGTATCAAACCACAAGGCATTTGCCAGACAATTATTAGTGCTGCGTTATCCTTACAGGATGAGCAAGACCGTCGGAGCTGAGGGAGACGAGACGAGGAGCAAGGAATGTGCTCGACGGCACGAGATGATGGTAGTGGTGGTAATGATGAAAGTGTTGAGAACACGGTTGCAGTGCAGAGAAGCATGAAGACATCTGACCAAACACCAACTGACAGAACACATGGACGGGAATCCACGCAGCCTACGATCTGCGCTTTCGTGCATACTTTATCTACCAACGTCCCGAGTACTACCCCCTACCCCTCTTCTATCTATACCTGCGGAGGATTCGAAGACTTATACCAAGCTGATCACTGCCATCCTAACAACATCTACATCAACTAATCAGTACGAGCGACCAGACAACGAGAAGGGGAATTCTCACAGTTTTTGCCACCAACGTCACCCACAAATCCCATCAATCCGGATAAAGGAGAAGTTTCCTGCACGCGATATCGGCATCTGCGAAAGCAGACCGCCGTAAAGTCGACATTTCAGATTTCATCCAGCAAATCTCTCGTCGGTCTGAAACCCAATTTACCCAGTGGAAAAGCCGTGGATGTCGCCGTCGTCCAAGTCTGTCAAACTGCGTGAACGGTAAGCATGGAAATTTCATACGATAGTCCTCGGCGACTTGCCTACCCTATAACTCCCCATTTTGACACTCTGAAGGCACGCTCGCAGGATCCCGTGTTGTTGTGCGGGTATGTCGATATGGAATTTACGGGACCTCGTCTGGGCTCTGGTCGACTAAGAACTCCCAAAACAATTTGTGGTAGAGGGAGTAATCTCGTCTTCCCGACTGGCGCATGTCGAGCGCTGAGTGCGGGTCTCGTAGCGCCAAAGCAGGGCACGGAAAGACAAGGGTCGCGGCGAGTATCCGAGCGCCTTCGTCGAGATCGGGAAGACGGTCACCAAGGAATCGTAATGGAGAGGAAGGGGTTTCGTGTTATGCAGACTGGATGGAAGAAAGGACGTGTAGCTGGGTTTGCTCGTCGCCACACGCATCTAGGCCGCCTATGACGATGTTGGGTATATTGGAGCGAGGGGGAGGTCGGTGTTATCTCCAGGGTGGATCAGGTCGTGGAGGTGGTAACGTCGAGGACGTGCCGCGTTGTTGGGGGTGTGCGCTCGTAGGCTACCCAAAGACTCTCAGCGGCACACACACCTTCGGTGCCATAAGTTGACCTGAGTGCAGTCTTCGTGAACGAATCGTACGTCCGAGTTGGGTAGGGAAAGGCCACAAATTGCTGTCCCCGGTTAGAACCAAGGCATTCGATGCTAACGAGCAAGCCACCAACAGGTTCGAGCTTTCCGGAGTAGTTGTATGTTGACGCGTGCTGGGTACTGTTGAAAACCTTCTGTGGTCACTTGTGGTGTATGTTCATCCTCGGGAACCAGCTCACCACCTCCCTCAGCCTCTTATTCTCCTGCTTCATTCATACGTTGTTGCCTATCCAGTCGCCCTCTATCATTGATTCCTCCCCCATGGTCCAGATATCCCAATCTCAAACCGTCGCAATAAATCCTCGCCGATGGCCATTTTCTTCATGGCCGATTCCGTTCGAGTTTAAGATAGTTCTGATATAAGAATAGGTCGCGGTTTCGAGACGGGATCAAGCGTGTAGGAGTAGTGCTGCCGCTGGGTGTTGAGAATTGTGAGTGGACGAATACCATAAGAAAGGAAAACAATCTCACCTAAATTTCAACAATTCAACATGCATCTCGTTCGAATTGGGAAGGCGATGTTCTGCATGGCGATCGTTGAAAGGCGAGAGAATTTTTGTTTGGAAGGAGGATGTAATTTGGAGAAAGGTTAACAAGCGCCCGCCGGCAAACGTTCTCTCGAACCATCACCACGATAGCGACCGCAAACACAAACGTCCAGCAAAGTCTTTGCTCTGCCACCAACACGGTCGAAACCCCGTCTTTGTTCTATTCTTCGAATAATGTCTGAGTCTACACCCTCATAACGCAAGTTCAACTCGCAGAACCGCCAACTGTATTTCGCCACGGAATCAGATGGAAAATATGAGGAGCAGCAGTTACAAGACAGGTTTTAGTAGGGAAAGTAATTCCAGAATGTGCGTATATCTGCTTTCAACGACTTGCTTGTCATTCTCATCAGTTATTCTAGCCTGGACGGCGAATGGCCCTGCGAGGTCAATCGCGACCGCCTTCGAGCTCTTCTGTGCCCTCGATGTTCTTGACGTTCTGATACCCCAACCTTCCTATCGGTGCCTTCGCTGAACAGTCGTCTGTCAGCGCTCTGCCTCAGCCCGAACGAGTCGTTTGGGGAAGACACGCAGACGGTGGAGGCCTTAATCCCCGGATTCTGCCCCTCAATTCACCTACAACTTGGCCTTCGACTTCATCGAAAGTCGCATCGGGGACCTGGCCATCTTCTGATGACCTTTCCCCACACCCTTCCTCGTATTGAAGACGTTCTTCGCCTTTCCGTGATGCTACGCCAGGTATCATATATCAACCTTCGACCTTCTGCAACCTGGAAGTCGAGGTGAAGGCGTAGCAGCAGCTCTCCCTCCCTATCTTCCACCCCGGCTCAGGCGTATGATTCATCAATGCATTATGCACAACGTAGTCAAGGACCGTTGGCTCAAAGACGGGCCGCATCGACCTCTGACCCAGTTCAATTATCCTCGACCACTCACACGTGCCCAAACACCCCTTTCCTGCAATGCACGCCGGAAATAGACGATTTCGAGCCAGCAGAAAGGCTTGGTGCAGCCTTTGGCGCTGCCGAGTGACGCTCAGAAGCCTTTCAGGCCCAACGTTGTGATATACCTCGACGATTTCGTCACTGCCAGAGACATCCCGACAATCATGGCGACCCCCCCTCCTCTCATTCATCCCATCGTTTTACCACTAGCCTGGTTTCTACTGGTGCCATTTGGCTTGCTGTACGCTCTCAGGCCCTTATCGAGCTCTTACGACATGGCCCCGAGCGAGAAGGCGTGCGCCTTCAAACAACGATTTGAGGAAGCGTAAACGAAGGCATTTGGTTCCCGCTCGTAGCCTCTCATGACCACATCTATCCGACGTAGGATTGGCGGTATACGAGGGCACAGAGTTGACGAGCTGTCTACAGCTCCATTTTGGCACCCTCTACCACTAGCCCCCACCCTCTTCCTACTCATCATCTCGAACGACTGTCCGATTTTTGCTGCCTCCCTACATCATCATCCGTGGGCATTCGCCCGGGCAAAGGCCTTCCGTTCGACAGAAGCAGCCTTACCTACCAGTTTCGATGGTTCGAGGGCCAGATGGTCCCGCAAACTGGGCCAAGTCGTATTCGAGTTCTGGGATTCGGCCCTCTTCAGGTCTGAGCTGGTGAGAAGCTGTTGAATTTCATACGCACGGGGACAACACACGTGTACAATGTGCCCTTCACAACACCGTTCTGCGTGGTTTTGGCGCCTTTCCCAAGACGACCACCATCTCGCTTTACACCTAACACTAAAGCCAACCGCACGTCGAGCTGACACTCGGCGATCAACGATACCAATTCATCCTTAACACATTCGACTGTTCCAGGCATGGGATGACTTCACGGAAACTCGGCGATAACTCAAGTCTCCAGGGCAGGGTAGGGACCCAAAACACTACCGGTCAAGAAGTTTCGACTGCAGAGGTCTCTGGTTGTGAGTTGCCCGTCATCTTTCTCAATCACTCATAAAGCTCACTAGGCCCTCTGGGATACAGCCTCAGCGGTCGGTGCCTCCCGAGAAACGACCCAACATAGCGCACCAAATCTCGAGCTCGATTCCCTATATCACCTCACCTCCAGCCCCGATCCCAACAAGAACCTCACCCAAATACTCGCTGCCACTCTTATCCTTCCGTCCGCCCACCTTTCACCGTCCCCAAAGTGCATTGAGTTGGTTTTAGGCCCAAGTCGATGCATCGCTACGAGCGGTACATTCGTTGTTGGATATTTATGGGCGGGGGGACGACATCCGGTTTCAACATACCTCCTTTACGGAGTATTTGCTAGACCGACCGAGGTCTGGGAGGTTCTATATCGACGTATCTGCTCAGAAACATGGGATTGCGAGGGAGTGACTTCGGAGTCTCGCTGTTAGTAGGGTTGGGACGTACAGGTACGTCTTTCGTCCGCAAAAGAAACCTCTTCTTACGTCTGCGTTCACAGCGCCGACCAACTCGAGAACGATACCATCAATCAGTTTTCAACTGGATGGATCGATTTCTGTGCTTCACTTACCGTACCGGATCTGCTAGATCAACTACGAAACGTTGATCTCGCGACCGTTTTCTTCTGCAAGTATCGATATCGTGCGCAGGATGCTGCTGAGAGGGAGACCGTGGGTCGGGATTGGCAGGATTTCTTTAGGGGGTTGGTGTCATGGGTGGCCAAAACTGTGAGGTCTTCTTTCTCTTGGTATTTGTCTTTCCCGCACTGACTGTTCGTGTTGCTCGATAGGATGGTGGTGGTGATTTTGAAGTTCAGGGTCTTGTGGGCAAGCTTTCGAGCCCTTTGGGGTTGTAGATGGGTCAATCATCTTTGTATCCAAGTAGCTACACGACGCAACCCGGATTAAAGAGAATCTAGCTTAATTAGAGGTTGCTGGTCCTGGTGACCCATAGTGCAAGGCCAGCCGTGAATACGGGCCAGTGGAGAGGACGACGAAACATCCACTAGTATAGTGCTTCAACTTGAACTGAAATCAAAATGAAACTCTGCCATACTTGCGCTTATGTATGGCTGAGAGAATATTTGTGTGTTAGGAGCCTGCTCATCATATCGTGGTGACGGTTTGAGGATTATAAGTGGGCGCTTGTTTGGCTCTCTTCTCTCCCACACTAACGTCCGTGAGCGGCGACTTCGACTGGCCTGCTCTCTCTTACTATCTTCAGTCCAGAGGGTTTGTTCCAATCTGGCAAGACCTCGAGCTCGTATATCAACGTCCACGGTCCTTTCACGAGTTCCAGCCCATAATATCTGATCTTAGGTTTTGAGTTACGCTGGTTCGTTGTTCATTTCACTCGTCAATTTGGCATCCTCTCAGTCTTTTTAGCATCCTACTAGTCCAGCAACGTCGAGCTTATCGATCGCTACCAACCGATATGTGGTTATCGTGCGGGCTCTACCTTCTCAGAACCCTTAGGCTTCGGACCAACACGTTGCCGCCTTCCTTCAACCTACATAGGCGGAAATTGCAAGATAGGACTCAGGTCCATCTACTAATTACTCGGAATGAGGTCCCCAACGATATATTTTTCGTCTTTCATTGCACCACCTGCACCAGAGGACTCGAAGACACGATGGACTACAACCACGGAGGCACTTATCACCCCGGGGATGCTACAGACAGGATCGAATACAACCTCGAAAAGGCTTCGTCGAATGGTATCAGTGAGTAGCACACGGCTGCTTCTCTTGAACACTCTGTACTTACATGTTTCACTCAGAATACGTCCGAATCTGCTGGATAGACCTAGGAAACAGCCGCAGACCTCGCATCCTTCCTCTCAGCTACTTCAGGTAACTCGTGCAATCTAATCGTTCTGGTGTCAACATCGTGAAGATCGCGCTTGAGATGGCGTACCTTATCACTCCGCGTACGAGCAGGTCGTTTTCGGTTGCTGGAGAGTACGTGTGTACCGGAGATGTTGACGCCGAGGCCTTCGGGGCATTTGGGGGTTCTGAGTCGTTTAGAAGAGTACACTCCGTATGAGGGGAAGGATGGGAAAGGGACGGAGAAGGTGCCGTTTTGTGCGAGGTCGTTGTTAAAGAGGATCGTCGAGTATGTCTTCTTGTTTGACTCACCGTCCATTTCGGGATGCTTATAGCCTTTTTTGTTTGCAGCAACGCGACAATCTCGATTCACAATCTCTCGTCGGTTTCGAGACGGAATTCATCCTGCTATCCCATACTCACCGCTTCCAACCACCACCAATGGTCAAGCCCATCCGGTATCCGGTTTCCTTGCCGGTTCAAAGGGGGCCACCATTCTCAGAGAAATTGTCGATGGCATGCAAACTGTAGGTCTCTCCCTCCCAAGTGATCTACCCGGAAGTGGCCCCAGCCCTCTCCCCACTCAACGCAGACGACCAAGTCAGCTTCACCCGCAAACTCATCACCAACGTCGCCTCGAAACATGTATTACACGCTATGTTTGCTCCTCGTCCGTTCGAGGGTACCGCTTGGTCCGCGACTCACATTCTATTCATCGCGAGGGAGAGGAGGACAAACCCCAAACCGAGATGCCTGCGACGAGAAATCGTTCCCAGCTGGTGTTTTGGATCTCCTCCCCGCTTTTCCGGCGATCATATAGCCTACTGTCGCTTCGTACAAAAGGGTAACAGATGGCGTTTGGAGTGGTAGGACCTACGTCCATTATTGCACGGTGAAGCAGGAGGCGCCTATGTCGAGGAACTTTGAGATGCGGTTTAATGATGGGATTGCGAGTCCGTACTTGGCGTTGGCTGCGATGAATGGAGCGAGCGGGACGGGTGCTAATGGTCGGAGAAGGCTCGATGTAGGAAGTTGTATATGTGGGAGAGATGGCGGAGGGGGGGAAGGGTGAAGAGGTTGTCCTTGAGTAATGATGACGCACAGAGGGATATGAAGGAGGATGAGTGATGAAGGCGTGTTTGGGGGAGGAGATGGTGGGGTGGTCCTCGATTGCCAATAAGGTTTGTGAGACGCGATTTCTACCAGATACCTCTTAGTGATATTGTGCACATGCTAGAGGATGCCTTGTCGAAGCAAGACGAGATCGAGGCAGGAACTTTCGCGGCGGGTGGAATTTTTCTGATCGTAGTGCTCCTGAATAGAAGCTTTGCTGTTATGTTGGATGTAGTACGGCTATATTGAAAAATCTCCGACCAGTTACAAGCCAGTCGCCGCTGTACGCTCGGTGTTTGATGTTTGATGGCGGTCGCTTAGTACCAAACGCGTTTCTCTCTTCTACCCCACCATGACATCCACCGCCTCCGATGCTCATAGGCCACACTCACATACAGTGGGCAATGATTCTGGCATCTGTTGGAAAACCTCTCCTCAACCCTCCACCGCGTTCCTCACAGCTCAATCAACTTGTTCGGTGCCGGAAGCAACTCGCCACACAACACACGTAGATCAACACGCGAAACTCAAGTTTTGAAAAGGCGAATGATGCTGAGGGTTTTACAAGAAAGTAAGGTGGTTTGGGATGCTAGCGGCCGGGCGGGTTGAAGGATGGGAGTAAACGGAAATGACGAACACGGTTTAGGAACTATCATTAGAAGCCTGGATACCGCGATCTCGACGACTTGGCCTGATGACGAACGGCAACCTTCACGAAAACGTCCAAAACCTTGCCGTGCCTCGGTGAACACGACGACCGATGACGAGGGATTACCTTGTCAGATCGAGTCTGGTCTGACGCTGTGAACAGGAAAAGGTATGCTTTGTTGACATTGTCGTCTATCACATCTACACACCACGGAACCCAGACAAAAATGTTCAGGTCCTGATGAGGCTGACCATGGGTAGCAGCCTGAGGGGGGATGACAGGGTGATGCCCGTAGCGTGGTAAGAGTGGGCCAGTATATTGATTGGTGAGTATTCGCCGATAGTCTGAGACTGACTAGCCATATCGTGACGATTATCTGGATAATAAAAGTCAGAATGGTGGGCAACGGTCAGTTATTGGTTATATAAGGAACAGTAAGGGTTATACATCAGCAAACCTCCAACGGTATTACATGTATTGTAGAATACGGTAATACCAGATCGCAATACCTCGCCGGTAGGTATTGTATAACGTATCCTCGATATGGCAATACCCTGTAATACCTTATAACTTGCACAAGTGCGGGGCGACTGAGCGAGAGGGATGAGGATAATACCAGCATGTAATACCATTCAATACACACAAAAATGCGGCTTATTTTACTCGTCACTACCCCTGAATTCTATGCCTCTTCGCTGCGCGGCGCCCGCAGCTTGTCGGATAGCACAATAGTCACGGTAGTCCCGTGCAGATTCGGGACTTGGCTGGCATTGGAACTGGCTAATTAACAGTGTTCACGGTCAATGGCAGAACATGGGTGATCAAGTGATTGGACTTACTAGTCCAAGTCTAATCCGAACCCACTACAATTCCGGCGCCGTCGTCATCCTCATCATCTGGCAGACCGTCTTCTCCATCATCACTCATCGCCGCGAGCTTCCCCTTAGCACTCAGCTTGGCATAGGCCTCAGCGGCGT
>JANHQD010002639.1:24326-62801 GCA_024721195.1 Marasmius sp. AFHP31
CTCGTAATAATTTTCGTGTATTCTATCTATCGTACATCGTATAGTCAATACATCTTGTTGATGCTTTCTAGTGGTGGGCCCTTGCAAGCTATTCGTGAGCTTCATCGTTTCGTTTCGTCCCTGGTTGATAGCAGGACCGGGACAGTCAGTCGCCATGAGGTCCGTACGGGCCGTGGTGTGATCGGCGTGGCTACTGACTGGCTACTGAGTTTCAGTCAGTAGCCACGGCTACTTACCCCCACCCTGCCTCCGGTGTATACTGGTTCAGTATGAAAAAGCTATAGATTGGAATAGGTAATATAAAAGTAGAAATATGAGTCAGAGTGAGTCAGACACTGTGGGAGGCATATTGGGACCATCAGAACACACCATGGGTAGTTTTGATACAAGAAAGAGGGTTGTGGGTTTGGATGTCGGGATCCCAGAATGACTGTTGAGATTCTGATATATACTTCTGGGGTCCCAGGAGGAGTGACTGGGAACCAACAGGTAAAAAGAAGGTGTGGAGATGATGAATATGAGTAGAGAAAGGGTATAGAGGGGTGCATAATGAGGAGAAAAGATGGGGGTCTGTAGGGGTTAAACATTGGGCACGTTACAACCTCTAAATCTCAGCGTGGAGAGTCTTTGATTCTTTGTATGATGTCCGAGTGTCCTGTGGTGAAGGCTACCCCCTTTCAAAGAGCTCTAATGCAGAAGAAGGTAGAATTTAGTAGGACTCAATCTTTGTTATCATCCTCTGTTCCAATTTTGTGGTCTGCTCTTTGTGACAAGGGGTTGCTTTTGTTGGTGATACCAGGTTTATGGATCAGTTTGAAGTCAAAACGGGTTAGGAATAAGGCCCATCGGGCTTGTCGTTGATTGAGGTTCTTTGCCGTTATAGACGCACCACACGCTGGTGTAATCAAAACCTAACTAAAATAGCCAAATCTCCCCAACACTGAGTGTAGCTGAAAGGCACGGGAAGTGTGGATCGGCATTGATCAAAGGTTCTGCACGTAGTCAGACTGCACCAAAGTTGACAAAATCAATACAAGAAGTTCTTCTACAAACTAAATGAAGCTCTGCACTTGTCTAAAGTGTGGAGAGTATGTGTATAAGGGTTTGTATAGATGTGTAGGAGGGATATAAGTTCAGAAATGTGAAGAGCTTTGTCACAGAGTTGTTGGAGGATCTTTTTCACCAATTCACGGTGTTTGTCTAGAGTATCAGTGAATGTAAGGATGTCATCCATATAGATGACCACCTTTCTGGTGTCGATTAGGTCCTTGAACGTTGAGTTCATCATTGCTTGGAAAGTCGCAGGGGAGTGGGTGAGGCCAAAGTACATTACTGTAGGTTCAAAGAGACCTCGGTCGGTGCAAAATGCTGCCTTCCATTTGTCTCCCTCCTTAATGTGGACATTGTTGTAACCTTGTCGAAGGTCGATCTTCGAGAAGATTTTAGCCCCCTTAAGTTTGTCCACCAGTTCCAATATAAGAGGAAGTGGGTAGGCGTTCTTGACTGTCCCTTCATTAAGTTGTCGATAGTCCTGTACTGGTTGTAGACTTCCATCCTTCTTCTTGACAAAGAAGGCGTGATCCCATTCTCCTTGTTCTGGCAATCATTCTGCCGTCTTTTTGTCAAACACTGACAGGTATTCATGGTATTGAACCGGAACAAGATCTTTCTTTGTCTTTGTTGGTTCTTTGGTGTGTTGGGCTTCAGCCAATCTTTGCGACTGAGTAAATGTCGCTCAAATCATTGCAGGTATTTTGCTGGCATTTTCCCATTCTTTGTCGTCTTCTGTCTTCGTAAACAGGGAGGCAATCCTTCTGGCTTTCCATTTGTCAGGTACGTCTGGACGCTCTTCGTCATCTTCTGTGAATAATCTATTGGGGAGTGGTCTCTCCACTCAGCAATGTTTGACCAGTCGTCTGCTTCCCGCTATCTTTTCCACTGGCTGGGGTATCCCCTTTCGTCTTATCCTTGCCTCAGATTCAATTTTTGGGGCAATTCCCTTTATGTTGCAATCAGGGGGGCATCTTGTCATTTCAACAAGTTCCTCGTTCCAGTCGATTTTGGGATTGTGTTTCTCTAGCCAGTCAGTTCCTAGGATCACATCACTATCTCCGATGTCAGTGATGTAGAATTTGGCCAGTTCAGTATGATGTGAAGTCTGGTCTCCTGAATGTATCCGGGTTCGTTGTCTGGTGGAATGTCTGATCCAACCCAGAGTATTTGCACTGCCGTCAATGTTTCTGATGGGAATTACTTCCGGTAGTGACGTAAGAGTGAAATCATTTTCTCTTGCGAATCAAGTGTTAATGAAGATCCCTTCTGCTCCGCTGTCGAGAAGGGCCTTCACATTGACTTTTCGTCCTGTAACTTTTCCAATGAATTCTACTCCAACAACGATTGATGGAGTTTGTTTGTCCCATGTGAGTGATGGAATCCTTATTTCACCCGGTTTCATAGTGATGAAAGGTGTGTATTGATCTGTCAAGTTACTGATACGTGTATTTACAACTCCACCTGGCAACGCGGCAGGGGAGTGAGTTAAAAATCCTTTTTGGAGAAAACGGAGGCTAAGGCGGCATGTTGTTCAGGAGTAAGGGCGGCGAGTGCTCTGGCAGCAATGGAGACGGCATCGTCCGTGGTGGTCGGCGTGGTCGAGGCAGGGGAATCTGGAGTGGGATTAGCAGTCGGGGTAGATGCTGTGGTCGCTCAGACATTTTGGGTGGTTGTCTGTTGCCAGTTCCCAGAAGTAGAGGCGGCCGAGGTTGATGTCTTTTTCTTTGAGCAATCTGGTGAATTGCGTATGTGACCCCTCTGCCCGCAATCGAAGCATCTTCCTTCCCTCATGTACGTTGCATGTTCTTCCGGGGTAAGTCTCCCACCAGACGTGGACGTCGCGTTTCTAGCTTGTTGAGCATTCGAGGTATTGGCGGCTCTGATTGTGGTGGTGGTAGTACTGCTGGTGGTTGTCAGCTTTTGTCGTCCCCATGCTTTTTCCTCGGCCTTTGAGCGTACCCAGTCGTTGTACTTCCGTATGGCTGCCTTCTGCCATCCATCCAAGGTCATGGGCACTACTTCGAACCTATCAATGGTGGCCTTTAAAGCTGGGTTGATACCCTGCTTGTAGAACAATTTGAGACTGGGGCCGTTATGTTCTGAGTCTCCGACTAATTCGTTGAACGCCTTATTGAACTCGTCAATATCCGCCAAATCCCCTGTTTGTCGAATGGAGTCTAGCTTTCATTCCGCTGTTCCTTCCTGGTCGTGAGGTTCGAAATCCTCTCTGAGCCAGCAACAAAGATCTCCCCAGGTTTTCCATCTCCAGTCCGCAAAGGCTTTGTTTGCGTAGTCGTCTTCTATTTCCTTGCTTTGGTGACACACCCAGACATGCTTGATGAATGATAGCAAGAGGTTGATTTTGTTGGACGTGCTTGGGTAGATGGCCTTGTTGAGGCGGAGGTATCTCCCGAACTCCATCAAGAAGTCTTCAACTTCCTCCCTCTTTCCAGTGAATACATCTGGTTTCCTTGCCCTTTCTTTGAAGCTAGGCAGTTCCTTAACACTGGCAGACCTCCAGCTGTTGCTGCCCCTTCCGTCGTCACTGCCTTCTTCACCATCCAATCCGCCCGGATCATCTGGTAACATACTGGTATAGATGCGCCACATGCCGGTGTAAATAAAACCTAACTAATATAGCCAAATCTCCCCAACACTGGATGTAGCTGAAAGGCACGGGAAACGTGGATCGGTGTTGATCAAAGGTTCTGCTCTTAGTCAGACTGCACCAAAGCTGATGAAATCGATACTAGAAGTTCTTCTACAAACTAAGCAAAGCTCTGCACTTGTCTAAAGCTTGGAGGGGGTGTGTATGTGTGTGTATAAGTTGGCAGGAGGGAATATAGTTCGGAAATGTGAAGAGCGATGTGTGTGTGTGTGCTGCGGAAGTTTGTTCTGAGCCTCAAAGCAACTGCAGCAGAACCCCTAAGCGTTCAGAATACCCAAAGTTCAAATACCCAAGTAACAAAAATGACCCCAAGTGGTCTACCCAAACCAAAGACCTTGCCAATCAGTCAATGGAATGAACTCCTTAGCTCAAACGCCTCGGAGGTTCAACTAGCCTTGCCAATCGGCGTAGTTGGATACCAAATAAGCTCAATAAGTTTTTAAGTCAAACAGTCAAGTTCTGAAGTTCAACAAATCGTTCTATTCTGTTCTAATGTCTCTCCTGAAGCTAACCCCAAAGACCCTAGAGCGTGCCACCAATCAGGTTTCTGCTTTCGGAGCCTTGTAGATACTTTCATACGGATTGCTTAGGGATCCTTGATGAAAACCCCAGTCCTTATATACCCTGAGATATGTTAATTCTACCGGATCGTACAAATTGTGAATATACCTTTGCTTTATTCCTAAACTACTTGCTTCGGTATTTATCTCGGAGAGTTTGTATTAATCTATGTGTTTTGAACCCAAAGTCAACATTTACTATTTGCTTCGGAAGATCCTTATAGACGCGCTATTCAATGGGATTTGTTTCTATCAGCCCAGCCGCAGCTGGTGGATATATTTTCCTATCTGGTTCCGTCTATGAGTCATGTCCTGGTGACCTCAGAAGTACGGTCCCTCTGTCAACTGAAGTTCATACTACATTCCTTTCTCGTGTTGAGGCTCTAAGTAGTCCCTCTTAGAACCCAGGAATAGTCCTTCTTCGTATCCCAATGGCTTGCTCAAAAGTTATCCCTTTCTCGGCGCAATGGCAGGATAATACCTGCTCCAACCTATCTAGTCAGATTCCTGGCGGTACTTGTGGATCCAGGTACCGGTGTTGCAGTTCCGATGCTTGGGCCGCAAGTCCTTTCCACTTACCTCAAGAGTCCCCTCAGTTCTAGCCTTCTGAACTAGTTGTGGCAACTTCTGAAGTGTAGTTCTATGTTCTATTTTCCTTCTAGTATATGTGGTCTGCCCTCAGAGACAAAGTAGTAGCTCCAGGGACCATCGATCATATCTCGATCACTTGGATACCGGGCCTTGAACAGCTTATACTGTGGCACCACTTCTAACTTCCGAAGTAAATTTTATCTTCCGTTCTTCCAGTTCAGAAGTAAGTGAAGGCTAGAGGCATATCCCTCAAGCCTTGCTTACTTTCGCCCCGAACTCAGTATGAGTTTGCACAACATATTTGAGCACTTCAGAAACGCGCTATTCCATGAGTGATTCCATATTCTGTGTTTTCTGTATTTCTGAACATCGTCTATAGAATTCTACGATGTTAATCCTTATCAGGACGACTCTACCTTCAAAGTAGGTGATCGCCGTCTCATCCTCTCCCTTCTGTTCAATCAGTGGAACGAAACTTTGTTTGGCCTCCTGCTCCAACACTTCTTTCTCAGTCGCCATTGTTCCCTGTACTGGGGCTACATTGTCCGATACGATCACCACCAAGACGAGGTGTACTTCTGCGAAGTTCACTTCCATACCAACCTTCCTCTCGTGGCTTGGAAGTTTGTTAATACCGTCTCTGAAGGTATTGCCCGTGTTGGGTTCCTTTCTATGAAGACGGCCCTCATTCCTGGAGCCGTCCAAGTGTGGATTGATGCCGTCGTCTTTGCTGCTGAAGCTCCTGCCCCTCCAACATTGGGTTATGAGGAACTTCAGTTCTTTGCATTTACCCCTCAGATGGGTCGCTGGTTGTCTCGTACACCTCTAGCCTACTGTCCTCTAGTCTGCGACCTATATTATTTAGACTGCCTTCAGCAGAACGAAGCATGGCACTATACTGATTTGGAAGTAGATGTTCCATCCGTTATTCCTTGGTACTATCACCTAGACGACTCTGTACTGCCTAGTTTATTCCACCTAGACGCATAGTACTTCTTTGCCTCTGCGTAACGTGACCATGCTGTAAGGGTCAGTTCATTTTCATCCCGGAATACACCTCAATCACCTCTAGAGGGTCTGACCACCATGATGAACCCTCGCACACACGCTGATCCCGGCCATCCGCGATATAAGCCTCTGACGCCCAGAGCACTGCCACTCAGCGTTCGGCGTCTAATGGCCCAATTCGTCAATAAGGGCATTCATCCGCGTTCCCCTCAGACTAGGAGATACTCCCATTTCACTACATCATCTCCACTTCCCCTCAGGCGCATTGGCCACCTCCCATGACTTCCTGACGACCTGTATCCTTTTCACATCATCCCACGTCCCTTCCGGACACATTGCCGCCTACGTTCCATTTATCCGCGTTCACCTTTTCATATCCACAAGCCTTTGCTCCCGCATTTGTACTCTCAATACCCTTCTTCCGCAATGCTTTCTCCTGCCAGAATGACCCTTATTTCCTCCGCGTTCATCCCAGCCAGGTTGTACCTCTCATTCCACATTGTCTGTGTTCGACCTCCAATCGTTACCCTCGTATTTCACACTTTTCTCTTGGACTACACATGATATTCCTGTACCCTATGACACAGTACGATCCCAGTTCGGATCATGACAACATTCGTTAACAGTATATAAGCCAGGTAGATAGGATCCTGTACAGTAGTTTTCGTCTATTGTCAATCTTGTTCTACAAGCTTCAAGCTACTGTCTGGTGTGTTTCATAGTCTCAAGTCTCGTACTAACCTTCTGTTCTTGTCGTTCTAGGTCTTTGGTTAAAGTCCTTCATCAATTGCGACTGTCCGCGTAACCCAAAGGACAACCCATACTAAAACTCCGCGTTGCTACCTGGCAGGTTCGACCTGGAAAACACACCTTCGATTGGCGATCTCAGGTGTCCGCGTTGTGTGTAGGCTTGAATCATACGTTTGAACCAGTCAGAGGCTCTGCTGTGTTCGGGTGTTATTCATTTCTCCGCGTTCTTTCTTCTTATTTCGACTTCCGGCTTGACGTAGAAAAGAGGCCCGTTACACATGCCCTTTCTTCCAAAGTTCAGCCATCAAATCTCAAGGCTAAAATCTTAGTTTATCTGCTCCCGTGGAGCCATTTTGGTTCGTGTTTCAGCAGGTATTACTTAGTTCCATTCTTCCGAACTTCGTCTTTTCCCGTTCAAATCCTTCTTAAATAGGTAGAATACTGGGTTTGCCGATTAGTGCAAGTCTTACTTACTCGCCTTTGTCAATCAATTCCCATGCCCAACGTTCGCACCATAGAAGATCACTTCTGCAATCTCCTGTACAGTACGTTCTATCCATATCCCATTCTTCCCAAAGTTAACCTAGTCGGCGTCAGGGTTGTACAAGCACTGGCCATACCATGCGGACTACTCTGAGAAGTTGACAGATTGCAGCCTCATCCCTCGCATTCCTCTCAACCGCGAAAGGGAGGCCTTGTTAGGCTTGCTCCTTCAGCACTTCTTCCTAAGCTGACACATCTCCATTTATTGGGGTTTGGTCACCTGTTTCGACTTCAGACAGGCCCCCATCTACTTCTATGAAGACAACCTGTCCAAGTACATCCCTCTCGAATCTCAGAACGTTATCGACATGGTAGCAGAGGCAATCGCTCGCGTAGGGTTCTTAGGTTCCCATACGGCCTTTATCCCTGGTGCTACCCATGCTTGGATCGACTCCATTGTCCACTGCATGGTCAACCCTCCTCCCTCGAAGTTGGAGCCCAAACAGTTAACCTTCTTACAGTACGACCCCCTTATGGCTCACTGGGTTACTCGTCCTTCCTGCCACCACAATCCCGTCCTCCATGAAGAGTTCTATCTTGACAAGTTAAACCGACCCGACTCTCCATCTGTCTGGGACTACCAACGTGATGATTCCGAGTCAGACAAATACTTCAGATGGGACAAAGTTGCGGTCCACAACATGTGGGAGTAGGATTCTCTTTCTATTATAGTCCTTCTAGACACATACATTCATCTCTCATTCCATTATTGTGTTCGTAGATAGACTATTTTGTCTTTATCTTTAAGTTCCGAAGTTGATCATACACTTCGACTTAGCTGAAATAGATTCATCCCTGCTTGTACCTCAGTTCCCTAGTATTGAATCTGAAGTTCTCTAGTCCTTGCCTTGCTTAGTTCATGCCTCATCAGAAGTTCGCAAGTTCAAAACAGTTTTATTCATTCTTCAGATGAGGCTCTTTGCTCGATTCGCCTCACGCAGTGTTCTTCCATTCCATTTGTGGGTCGCTCATTGTCATTGTCTAATCCTTCCCTTGGTCTGGTTACAGAGACTAGTCGATGTTCTGAAGTTTGTAGAACAAAGCGACCCCTACAGGTTTTGGGTGCAGTAAGATGACTTAGTATTGTCTTATCCTTTCACACTAGTCCTGAACCTTTTACTAGCTGTTCGGGCTCACGCTAATACTAAATATACTTCAGATATTATACCTTCTGAAGTTCCATAAATCGCGCAAAATTAAGCTAAAATAGTGAGTGCTCGTAGCAGGCGCTACACCGGGGTGCGGTGGTTCATCTCCTCCGGGCGTAACTCGTCCCTTCTCCTTCTGGGTTTCCATCTTTGTTTCTATTTTTGTCTCCGTTCTTGTTGATGACATGTTGGATGAACTGGCGGGTGTTTCTTCTGGTGCAGGGTTTTTGATCTCAATAGTATCCCCTTCAGCTATTGTTCGTGGGTCATATGGAATAGTGAGGGGCAGGGATCCGTCTACTATTCCTTCGTCGAGGAATATGGTTTTGTTGTTCTTTGCAAGGTATGCCCACCGATGCTTGTCTGTTTTGCCGCTATATATCCAATATACTTTTACACCAGATCCTCCTCTGGATCCTTCTTGCCACAGGTAATAGTGTCCGTTGATGAGTTTGATTCATTCCAGTAGGGTGACTGGTGTTGATGCCCTTCCTGCTGGGGTTCCTACTTGAGAAGGGTTTTTTGAGTCGGGAGGTGGGAGGTTTTCAATGGTGGGCAACGTTTAGTAGGCAATGTAGATGTGGGTGTTGTAATTCTCAAGGTGATTGGTTTGCCAGGGGAAATCGTCTTCAGCAACTACTCGGCCGTAAACGAGGTTTTGGTCTGTTACATGGAGCTGGGTGATGGGTACTTTCTTCAAGACGTGGATTTTGGTGCAGTCTTCCTCGAGGTTGTAGACAATCTGGATGAGGATGTATTTGCTGTGATGTGTATCGTACATCGGTGCTTCATTCCACCAGATAGCGTGGTGTAGGCGCAACCACTTGTTGTGTAGATACTGGGGGTCTTCTAGGACGGTCTTTGAGACGAAGGATTTGAGTCTGAGATTTGTCGTTTCGTCAGGTCTGGTGAATTGGGTTGGGTAGAAGTATTCTCGGGGTCTGAGGGGTTCTGGTTCGTATATGAACTCAATCTGGAGGTTCTGGGACACCAGTATGGTCGTTGTTCGGGGGTTTGGTGTTTCTTGGTCCTATCGAGAGTGAGGTGAGGGTAAAAGAGCTTAACCAAGTGTCAGGAAGGTGACCGCAGTTGCCCCTCAAGTCACTCAATCAAGTCTGTTCTGCTGTGTTCACTGTGGATTGACCAAGTGGTTAAGCTAAGGAAACGTACTGTACAAGGTAGGTCTTTTATACTAAGTTACAGATCAGAATGAGTCATCAAGTGTCCGTACGAGTCGGTGGAGAAGAGTCAGGGATGGATGATTCTGGGATTGTGAGCCGGGCCGCTGAGTCATAATGGTGAGTCGTAGACGGTAAATAGGCCCACTGAGTTGTGGTGGATGAGTATGAGTCAGCCGTTCGAGTCATGGAGTTGAGTCAGATACTTGGGGACATGAGGTGAGTCGGGTTGATGGCTTAGTGTTCAATGTGGATTTGGGCGCTTATTAGGAGAAGATAGGAGGAATTGTGACAGCTTTGAGTTCAAGTTGGAGCACTATACTGGGGGCACAGTGTGGATGTTTTATTGTCCTCTACACTGACCCATATCTATGGCTGGCTTCACATTACAGGCCACCAGCACCAGCAATCTCTCATCAGGTTATCAGGTTAGATTCACTTTGATTTGGGTTGCATTGTGTAGCTACTTGGATACTAAGGCACCCAACCTAATAACATCCGCAAAGGGTTCAAAAGCTTGCTCACAAGACCCTGAACTTCAAGATCATCACTACCATCCTATTGAGTGACACAAACAGCTTGTACATACCACTTGAATATTGGACCCATGTATGCCCTTAGTCATCCTCATCATCCTCATTATCCTCATTTTCCTCATTGCTGCTCTCTTCATACTCTGGCCATGGCAATGCAAGTACCTGGGCTTTCAGAACTTTGCCTTCTTTAGCAAATTTTTCTGGGAATGACTATCAAAAAAGACAATTGTCAATTCCATCATAATAACAGGGTTTGGAGGAATCCAAACCAAAAACAAACCACACTCACCTCAATCCACTCAAGCAAGTTGGCCTTTTCTTTCCCAAGTAAATTGCCCTTCCATGGATTTTTCTCTGCATACTCTTGAACAAAATTGAAAATAGGTGGGTAACCTTTCACAACTTTGAAGAAATTCTGACAGAGCAAAAACAGCTCTGTACCAAGACAACAGTGCTTCACGAGTGCTGACACCACCAAGTTGCAAAAGATCTCCACCAACTCAATACCAGAGCCTTCTTCTTCCCTATCCCCTTGGGCAATCATCTCAGCAAATTTGGAGGTGAGAGCCTTGGCATATTCCATACAGGCATCCTGGTATGCATTGTGCTGTGGATTGTGTGACTCCTGTTCTCCTGAGAGATCACAATGGCATTCTGAGAGGAGTACAGGTTGTTGACCCCAGTCAATGGTGCCAGTGCCCAGCCCAAGAATATGGGAGCATCCTGTAGCATATTCAGCAATCCTGTACATGATTTTGTGCTGTGGTTCAACACCTGGAGGCCATACCAGGTGGAAACACCTTGGAAGGCCTTGTAATCTGTGCACCAGGGCCTCTACAAGTTCCACTTGTGATGTGCCACAACAAGGCTGGGACAAAGCTACTTTATTGGGTGTTCCAGAACAGCAAGACATCAGTACTCACATATTTCTTCACCCAATGCACCAAATCACCAAGAACCACCTCTGACCAAGACCAAGGGAAATCTGAAGCTATATGCCAACTAAAGACAGCACCCAAGTCAACACTCAATAGGTTTTTCAACAGATCCAGAGTAGGTTGAGCAAGTGACTTGCAGAGGGTCATCCATCCCATAGGTCTGAAGTATGACTCATTGTAAAATTGACCATTACTGAGAATGAATGGATAAGTGTTACACATAAATAGGCACTGAGAAAGACAGTAGACATGCCATACCTCAAACCCTGCAATCTATCAATCGAAAGACTCTGTAGCCACCGACCTGCAATGATATTTTTCTGTGCGGCAATGTCAATACCTGACCTCATGTAGTCAAGCAGGTACTCCCGGAAGGATGTGTGGTACAGCCTGATGTGCTCTTTCCAGCCACCTATCTCCAGCACAGAGTACATTCCTCGCAATGTCAAGTCCACCTGTCCAGAGGGCAGTCCCAGGACTGCCTCAATCACTGCTGGAGTCGGGTCTGCCTCATGTTCCGGAAAAATGAGAATAGCCACAAGGATAAGAATAAGTTCATCCTGGATGGGGTTGGCACTGAGTATGACTTGGTAGAGACAATCGAGGTCGCGGTATGGAGATCTGGATGGCTGAACTTTCACAGTACTCTGAAGGATGAGACGAAGTTGTATGATGGGGTGGCCACCTGCAAGCTTGATGAACTTGACTAAAGTCGTTGCATACACAAACTGGGCACATGATCTCTCGACTAGTGTGTCGAGGTCTTGCACCGAAGGCCAGGGACTCGGAAACTGAACTTGGCGGTACTTCTGACTGGTGGTGATCTCGTGAAAGTGGCGAATATAATATCGCCGAACATCCTCGCGGGCCTCGAGTGAGTTGTCCAAGGTGAAGTTTCTCGAAAGTCGGGAGAGAGATTCATCAGAAAATGCTTCCTGAATCCAAGCTTCAGGCCGACTGCAGATGAGAAATCGTAGCGGGAGGTGCGGCGTCTGTTGGTAGGCAGACTGAATGATGGAGAGGATGCGTAATTGGGTCTCCTCGTCCCCACACTCGTCCAGCCCGTCGATGATGATAATGCTAGGAATGACGGGAGCATCGCGCTGAGACCCGTCTATGCTCCATGTCACGGCGGGTAGGGTGACCAGCTCACGAAACTGCTCCTCTAGACTGGCTTCAAGAATCGTAGGGTCAGTCGAGATCCTCTGTTCAATGTGATCCCGCATGAGTGGTATCGTAGTCGCAAGACCATGGGCAATGGTGAGGATAAGGGAAGTGGGATTGTTACGCCTTGGGTCGGATCGAAAGAAGAAGAATGAGGAGGTGAGAATGGCTGCAGCCTCGAAAGCCTTGGCGATGGTGAGAGCGATTGCGGATTTTCCGACCCCGGCAGCCCCCGAGAGCCAGCATATCGGGAGAGCCTCCGGTCCCTTAGCTGATGCCCAATTGTGGATGGCTGTACGTGCCGATTTGCGAGTACCCTCGAGGCACTCTCCACGTGAGAACTGGTGTTCCGCTTTGTGAGATGCCCCTACGCCGGCAATTGCGTCCGAGAGGCGTTTGAGTCCTGTAATGAGGAGCATAGCTTCAGGTTATGTCCTATGGTCGAATCAAAGGCAGGTATCTCACCTTTGGACCCCTTCGTGCTGAAATGCAAATTCACTTCTCTTCCTGATACTTGGCCTACCCCATACTGGATGTTCTGGGTCCCCGAGTGGTTGTTATTGTTCTGCGAACCCAACCCAGTGTTGGTATTTTGTGTGGACACCAGTGTACCCAAGGTGTGGGTGCTTTGCGTGGACGCCTGTGTACCCAAGCCGGTGTCGTGAGTACCCTGAGGGGGCTGCATTCCTTGTCGCGGCTCAATGTCAACCTGTCCCTGGTCGACGTCATCGATCGCCGGTTCCTGCTGGTGAGGCTGGGTATTTTCCGTGGACACCTGCGTACTCAAGCCGGTGTCATAAGTACCCCCGGGGGGCTGCATTCCATAGCATTGCTCGATGTCAACCTGTCCCTGGTTTATGACAGTGAGCGAAGTTTCTCGCCCGTGAGACTGGGTATTTTGCCTGGGCTTTCTCCCTAGGTTCAACCACGACCGTATCAAACGACAAGGCATTTGCCAAACGGTTATTAGTGCTGCGTTATCCTCACAGGATGAGCAAGACCGTTGGAACTGAGGGAGACGAGAAGAGGGAATAAGGAAGGTATATGACGGCGCGAGATGATGGTGGTACTGGCGAAAGCGTTGAGGGCACGTTGCAGACGTGTGTAGAGAAACATGTTGACGTCTACTCTGATACTCGCTGACAGCTTCCATGGGTGGATAATCGATCACTGCGTATGAACATGTGCTTTCGTGCATACTCTACTCGCTATCATTCCGAGTACCACCTCCTTCCTCCTTCCATCTATACCTGCGGAGGATTCGAAGCCTTGTGTGCACAAGCTGATCACCGCCGTCCTAACAACATCGACATCGACCAATCAATACGAGTGACCAGATAATGAGAAACGGAATCCTCACAGCTTTCGCCACCCACGTCACCCACACCCCAAACAGTTTCCATCGATCGCAGATCACAACCTGCTCTCAAAATGGGAGGTTTCCTGCATGCGATATCGGCATCTACGAAAGAACATCGCCGTACAATCGACATTTCGTAGTTCATTTAGCAGATCTCTCGTTGGTCTGGAACCCGACTCACCCAGTGGAAAAGCCGTGGATGTCGTGGGTCAAACTGCGTGAACGGTAAGCAAGGATTTCCGGAAGATAGTCTTCCACGACTTGCGTACCCTATAAATTCCCAATTTCACCCTCTAAGGGCACGCTCGCATGGTCCCGTGTTGTTGTGTGGGTATGTCGATATGGCATTTACCGGCCCTCGTTTGGACTCTGGTCGACTAAGAACTCCCAAAACGATTTGAAGTAGAGAAGATTCTCATCTTCCCGACCGGCGCATGTCGAGCACTGAGTGCGGGTCTCGTAGCGCCAAAGTGGGGCCCGGAGTAGTCCCAGCCACAGACCACAGAGGGACAAGGGTTGCAGGGAGTATCCGAGCGCCTTCGACGAAGTCGGGAAGACGGTCAAGGCATCGTAAAGGAGGAGAAGGGGTTTCGTGACTTGGAGACTGGAGGAGAGGGCGTGTAGCTGGGTTTGCTCGTCACCGCATGCATCTAGACCAACAATGACGACGATGTTGGGTATATTGGAGCGAAGGGGAGGTCGGTGTTATCCCCAGGGTGGATCAGGTCGTGGAGGTGATTACGTCGAGGACGTGTCGCGTTCTTGGGAGTGTGCGCTCGTAGGCTACCGAAAGCCTCTCAGCAGCACACAAGTCTTTGGTGCCATAGGTTGGCCCGAGTGCAGTCTTCGTGAACGAATCGTACGTCCGGGTTGGGTAGGGAAAGGCCACAGATTGCTCTCCCCGGTTAGAACCAAGGCATTCGATGCTAACGAGCAAGCGACCAACAGGTTCGAATTTTCCGGAGTAGGTGCATGTTGACGTGTGCTGGGTACTGTTGAAAATCCTCTGTGGTCGTTTGTGGTGTATGTTCATCCTCGGGACCCAGCTCGCCGCCTCCCTCAGCTCTTATTGCCCAGTTTCATCCATACGTTGTTGCCTATCCAGTCGCCCTCTATCATTATTCCCTTCCGCATCGTCCAGATATCCCAATCTCAAACCGTCGCAATAAATCCTCGCCGATGGCCATTTCCTTCATGGCCGATTTCTTTCGAGTTTGGAATACTTCTGCTTTAGTCTTAACAGAATAGGTCGCAGTTTCGAGTGTTACTGACTGGATCTGTTGAGAATTATGAGTAGACGATACCATAAGAAAAAAACGCGACCTCACCTCAACGTTAATAATACATTATGCCTCTCGTTCGAATTGGGAGGCCGATGTTCTGCATGACCATTGCTGAAAGGCGAAAGAACTTTCGTTTGGATGGTCATTGGTGGACGTAATTTGAAGAAAGGTTAACAAGCGCCTGCCGGCGAACGTTCTCCCGAACCATAACCACGATGGCGACTGCAAACACAAACGTCCAGCAAAGTCTTTCCTCTGACACAGACACAGTCGAAATCGCGTTACTGCTCTCATATTTATTCGAAAAAGCCTGAATTTCCTCACTCATAATGCAAGTTCAACCCCCAGTACCTCCAACTGTAGAATCAGGTGGAAAATGTGAGGAGCGGCGGTTACAAGACAGATTTAATTAGGGAGAGTGACTCTAAAGTGTGTGTACATCTGCCTTTAAAGACTTGCTTGTCATTCTCATCATATTCTAGCTTAGGTGGCGAATGGCTCATCAAGGTCAATCACAACCACCTCGAGCTCTTCTGTGCCCTCGATGTCCTTGACATCCTGAAACCCCAACATTTTCATCGATGCCTTCGTTGACCGGTCGTCTGTCAGCGCCCTGCCCCAGCCCGAACCACCCGTTTGGAGAGGACACGCAGACGCTGGTGATCTTAGTCCGGATTATGCTCCTCAACCCGCCTACAACCTGGCCTTTGACTTTATCACAAGTCGCATCGGGGACCTCACCGTCTTCTGATGACCCTTCCGCATACCCTTCCTCGTACTTTCTTCGCCTTTCCGTGACAATACGCCAAGTACCATATATCAACCTTCGACTTTCTGCGACCCGGAAGTCGAGGTGAAGGCGTAGCAGCAACTCTCCCTCCCTATCTTCCAACCCGGCTCAGGCGTACGATTTATCATGGGCCACATATTCAAGAACCTTTTGCTTGAAGACGGACCTCATCGACCTCTGACCGAATTCCATTATCCTCGACCACTCACGTGTGCCCAAACACCCCTTCCCCGCAATGCACGCCGGAAATAGACGATTTCGAACCAGCAGAAAACCTGGTGCAGCCTTTGGCGCTGCCGAGTGACGCTCAGAAGCCCTTCAGGCCCAACGTTGTGATATACCTCGCCTATTTCGTCACTGCCAGAGACATCCCGACAATCATGGCGACTCCCCTCCTCTCATTCATCCCATCGTTTTACCACTAGCCTGGTTTCTACTGGTGCCATTCGGCTTGCTGTACGCTCTCAGGCCCTCCTCGAGCTCTTACGACATGGCCCCGAGCGAGAAGGCGTGCATTATCAACCAACGATTAAAGGAGCGTAGATGAAGGCATGTGACTCCCGCTCGTAGCTTCCCATGGCCTCGTCTGCCCGACATAGCACTGGCGGTATACGAAGACACAGGAGTAACGAGCTGTCCACAAGCCATTTTGGCACCTGCACCTCTACCACTACCTCCCACCCTCTTCCTAGTCATCATCTCGAACGGCTATCCAACCTTTGCTACCTCCCTACATCATCATCCGTGGGCATTCGCCCAGGTCAAGGCCTTCCGTTCGGCAGAAGTAGCCTTACCTACCAGTTCTGATGGTACGAGGGCCAGATGGTCCTGCAAATCGGGCCAAGTCGCATCCGAGTTTATCTGACCCTCTTCGGGGCTGAGCTGGTGAGAAGCTGCCGAACTTTATATGCAGACAACACAAACACAGACACACAACGTGCCCTCCACAGCACCGCTGTGCGCCTTTCTCAAGACGACCACCATCTTGCTATACACCCGTCACTAAAACCAACCGCACGTCGAACTGACACCCGGCAGTCAGCAACACCAATCCATCCCCAACGAATTCGACCGTTTCAAGCGTAGGAGGACTACACGGAAAACTACCGATAGCTCAAGTCTCCAGCGCAGCGCAGGGACCCAGAACACTACCGGTCAAGAAGTTTCGACTGCAGACGTCTCTGGCTGTGAGTTGCCCGTCATCATTCTCCACCAATTGTAAAACTCACTAGGCCCTCTGGGATACAGCCTCAACAGTCGGTGCTTCCCACAAAACGGCCCAACATAGTGCACCAAATCTCGAGCTCGACTCTCTCTATCACCTCATCCTCACCTCCAGCCCCGATCCCAACGAGAACCCCACATCCTCGCCCATATCGAACACAAACGCGCTCTCGACACAGGGTCTTGGAAAACCAACCTTGTGCCTCCGGATTGCAATACCTCCACTGTTCTGATTCCACCAGTATCTTTTCAAAGTCGTTTACCCACACCCCCTCGACATCTACAAACGTACCCCTTTCCAGCCTAACTGTCGCTGTCGGTATTCGACCGCGCGCTCGGAGGGGCCATTACCAACAACCCCAAACGCAACGATTGACGTTCCGAGTGCAACGATCCGGTTAGATGAGGACGCTGACAGGGATGGGAGGCGTACGCGTCGGACACAGTGCTGGGAGGTTGTTGCAACTGCAGAGAGGCAAGGGGCGTTCGCTCTCAAGGGCCTGAACATTGGACTGTTGGATGGGTATCCACGCGTCAGCAGGGTGGGAAGCTGTAGAGGACTGGAAAGCAACAAGCCGCAAGAGAGGGTGGACTCAATCCAGAGGGTGAACCTGCATCACAGGTGGACGAGATGAGCTCAAAAGAGGAATCCAGGATCGTTCGACAGGCGAACCGTACGACCGGCGCTCTAGATCTACTTCCGAATGGCCTCATCTTGACCTTACACAACCGACCGGGCAGTGTCCCCAAAACGCGGTAGCTCGAAACCTCGATGTGAGTTATCCTTCTTTTGTTGGCTTTACATCCTTCTGATGCATCCCGACAGGCCGAGATTTTGGAGTCTCTGACTGAAGCGAGCAACACCCTTGCAAGCGGAGTACCTCGCAATGCTGAACGTCACGGTAGCGGTGCCAGAGAATCGATGGTGTGTCTTTTCAACACTCTAATTATTAGTCTTTGGGTCATCCAACTCATATGAATTTTCTCCGGCACCATAGGCAACAACATCGAGCAGAAAATAAATACCGCGGAGGTTGGGAAGGAGGCACACTGGCGTTACCGCTATCAGGGCAAAACTCAAGGATGTAATTAGTGGCCCGAGTGATCTTAACGGCTCTTCTGGTTTGTTTGTCCTGCCTTCGCTGCACCTCTTCGTTCTGAATGGTTCATGTTATACAGCCATGTCCAATAGCCGCCAGTACCTCTTTAGCAATATCTCAACCCCGCCGTCAAGTGGGTACAGCCCAATCACGATTCCGAAACGAGCAACAGGTGAGGTCACAGTCAGTCGTGAAGACATTTTTTCTTTAAACTGCGACCACGAATGTCATCCGACACTCACCAGTACCATTGTGTATACCCTTATGCTTTATGGGACAAATGCTCTCGAGGAAAACCGCCGGCATTCTCATCACCCAGCCTACCAGAACCTCTCAATCTCTCTTATTCACCACCGAGACGCCGACGGGGAGGTCGAGATTCAATAGCCACGATCACCCATACTTCCAACGTTCTCGCGTTCTCGCTATCAGATCGCAAGCGAGACATCTTGGGCATCCTCTGATATCGACATAACTACCGCATAGACGATCGTCGAGAGGATTGGGAGGGTACGGTGCCGGGAGTCGACCCCAAAGGACTTCTATCTTGGAGCTGAAAGGCACGGCCTTGTTCCCTCAGCCGTCGTTTCTTTCGTATATGTATGTACCCCGGGCGACTGGTATTGGTATTTATCGCTGAACGTCGAACCACATCGACGATGTATCCCTGTTATGGCTGTAGTAGACATAGCCGAGCCAACGAATACAAGATCGTATCCTAGCGACCACTCTGGCTTGTGTAAATAGTCTGGCCTATTTTGGAAGGTGACATTTTTCCAGCTGTGCGCCCACTTGCTCAAACAACCGGTGCCTTGGGCTATGACTTGGACGTTATGTGCAGACTTGTAGAGGGCCGTTGTTGGTGAGTTCCGTTCAGATTTTTCCACCCGTATGCAATTGTCATGACCAAGCTGCGTTCCATCCCCAATTCAGTGCGATTCACAGACTCTTGAATGCCGCTCAAACTTTCAACGCTGGCGCCTCGGACGTGGATCGAGACAAGCTTAGGTCGAAAACAGACAGGAAACATTGCGTCGAATGCTTAAAGATCGGATTTAATTCGACTATACAACGCGAATATGGCAGGGCTCGACCTATCCGAATGAGGAAACAGCACAAAGATGCCGACACGGTACGGACATTTTCTGTGATTCCTTCTTCACTTATGACGAGTCAGGGGCCATCAGCACTTCGACAGGGTTCACCATTGAGATCTGGTTACGCTGCGAGTCGGGGTGAATACTATGAAGCTAGATGTATCTATCCGTTTACATTCCCGGAGGCCTCGAAAGCTTGCTGATCAGACCCTGAGCGTCAAGATGCTCCTAGCGAGCGGGATGAACAATCAGCACGAGAACCCACTGTAAGAAACAAAAATGCTCACAGCTTTTGACAACCACGACACCAGCCCCCCAAACAGATCTTGCCAATTCCTAATCGTGGCCTCCCTCTCGGAGATATCCTCCGCACGATATCGGTACTTGCAGAAGAAAACAGTCGCAAGATCAACGTTTCGTAGTTCATCTAATAGGTCCGACGTCGGCACGGGCAGTGAAGCGCAGAAATCAATCCATCCAGTGAGAAACTCGTTGATGGTTTCGTTCTCGAGTTGGTCGGCGCTGTGAATGTGGACGTAAGAAGGAAACTTCGTTTAGCCTAGGTATACCATATGAAGGACGTACCTGTACGTCCCAACTTTACTAACAGCAAGACTCCGAAGCCACTCCCGCGCAATCCCATGTTTCTGAGCAGATACGTCGATATATAATCCCCCAGACCTCTTCCGTTCCAGTAAATACTCCGTAAAGGAGGTATGTTGAAATCGAATATCATCCTCCCGCCCACGAATATCCAACAACGAATGTACCGCTCGTAGCGACGCATCGACTTAGGCCTAAAACCAACTCGAGGCACTCTGGGGACGGTGAAAGGTGGGCGGACGGAAGGATAAGAATTGGAGCGAGTATCTGAACGAGGTTCTTGTTGGGATCGGGACTGGAGGTGAGGATGAGGTGATATAGGGGATCGAGCTCGAGATTTGGTGCACTATGTTGGGCCGTTTTGTGGGAAGCACTGATCGCTGAGGCTGTATCTCAGAGGGCCCAGTGAGCTTTAAAAATGATTGAGGATGATACTGGGTGACTCACAGCTAGAGACCTCTGCAGTCGAAACTTCTTGATCGGTAGTATTCTGGGTCCCTGCGCTGCGCTGGAGAGTTGGGCTATCGTTGGTTTTTCGTGTAGTCATCCTATGCTTGGACAGTCGAATTTGTTGGGGATAAACTGGTATTGTTGATTGCCGGGTGCCAGCTCGACGTGCGATTGGTTCTCCTGTTGGGTGTAAAGCGAGATGGTGGTCGTCTTGAGAAAGGCGCCAAAACCCCGCAGAGCGGTGCTGTGGAGGGCACGTTGTATGTGTGTGTTGTCCCCGTGCGTATAAGGTTCGACTGCTTCTCACCAGCGGAGACCTGTAGAGAGTCAGATCCCAGAACTCGGATACGACTTGGTCCGGTCTGCGAGACAATCTGGCTCTCGAACCATCGAAACTGGTAGGTAAGGCTGCTCCGGTCGAACGGAAGGCCTTTGCCCGGGCGAATGCCCACGAATGATGATGCAGGGAGGCAGCAAAAATCGGACAGTCGTTCGAGATAATGAGTAGGAAGAGGGTGGGGGCTAGTGGTAGAGGGTGCCAAAATGGAGTTGTAGACAGCCCTTTAACTCTGTGCCCTCGTATACCGCCAATGCCACGGTGGATAGATGTGGTCATGAGAGGCTACGAGCGGGAACCAAATACCTTCGTTTACGCTTCCTCAAATCGTTGTTTGAAGGTGCACGCCTTCTCGCTCGGGGCCATGTCGTGAGAGCTCGAGGAGGGCCTGAGAGCGTACAGCAAGCCGAATGGCACCAGTGAGAACCAGGCTAGTGGTAAAACGATGGGGTGAATGAGAGGAGGGGGGGTCGCCATGATTGTCGGGATGTCTCTGGCAGTGACGACATCGTCGAGGTATATCACAACGTTGGGCCTGAAAGGCTTCTGAACGTCACTCGGCAGCGCCAGAGGCTGCACCAAGCCTTTCTGCTGGCTCGAAGTAGTCTGTTTCCGGCGTGCATTGCGGGAAAGGGGTGTTTGGGCACACGTGAGTGGTCGAGGATAATGGAATTCGGTCAGAGGTCGATGAGGTCCGTCTTCAAGTAAAAGGTTCTCGAGTACGTGGTCCATGATGAATCGTACGCCTGAGCCGGGTTGGAAGATGGGGAGGGAGAGTTGCTGCGACGCCTTCACCTCGACCTCCGGGTCGCAGAAAGTCGAAGGTTGATATATGGTACTTAGCGTAGCGTCACGGAAAGGCAAAGAAAATACGAGGAAGGGTATGCGGAAGGGGCATCAGAAGACGGTGAGGTCCCCAATGCGACTTGTGATAAAGTCAAAGGCCAGGTTGTAGGCGAGTTGAAGGGCAAAATCCGGATTAAGATCACCACCGTCTGCGTGTCTTCTCCAAACGGCTGGTTCGGGCTGAGAGCAGGACGCTGACGTCCGACCGGTCAACGAAGGCACCGATAGGAATGTTGGGGTATCAGGATGTCAAGAACATCGAGGGCACAGAGGAGCTCGAGGCGGACCTCGCTGAGCCATTCGCCACCTGAGCTAGAATAACTGATGAGAATGGCAAGCAAAAAGGCACATATACGCACACTTTGCATTTACTCTCCCTAATTAAACATGTCTTGTAACCGCCGTTCCTCATATTTTCCATCCGATCCTACAGTTGGAGATACTGGGGGTTGAACGTTGAACTTGCATTATGAGTGAGGAAATTCAGGCTTTTCGAAAGAATATGAGAGCAATAACGCGATTTCGACTGTGTCTGTGTCAGAGGAAAGACTTTGCTGGACGTTTGTGTTTGCGGTCGCCAGCGTGGTTATGGTTCGCGAGAACGTTCGCCGGCAGGCGCTTGTTAACGTTTCTTCAAATTAAATCCACCATCCAAATATAAGTTCTTTCGCCTTTCGACAATGGTCATGCAGAACATTGGCCTTAGGCCTGTAACCGACCTGACTGTGACGAGCAAGCATGTACAGTCATGCTTGTCATCGTCAGGTAGGGACATGCTTCAGGTCTACATTGGCCTCCCAATTCGAACGAGAGGCTCAATAAATTATGAACATTGAGGTGAGGTCGCGTTCTTTCTTATGGCATCGTCTATTCACAATTCTCAACAGATCCCGTCAGTAACACTCGAAACTGCGACCTATTCTATTTAGACTAAAGCAGAACTATTCCAAATTCGGAAGAAATCGGCCATGAAGGAAATAGCCATCGGCGAGGATTCGTTGGCGCAGTTTGAAACTGGGATATCTGGACGATGCGGGAGGGAATGATGATAGAGAGGCGACTGGGTAGGCAACAACGTATAAATGAAGCAGTAGAATCAGAGGCTGAGGGAGGTGGTGAGCTGAGTCCCGAGGATGAACATACAGCACAAGTGACCACAGAAGGTTTTCAACAGTACCCAGCACGCGTCAACATGCACCTACTCCGGAAAGCTCGAGTTCAAACCTATTAGTCGCTTGCTTGTCAGCATCCGGTATACTATCGAATGCCTTTAGTCCAATCGTAACAGCGATCTGTGGCCTTTCCCTACCCAACCCGGAGGTGCGATTCTTTCACGATGACTGCACTCGGGCCAACCTATGGCACCAAAGACTTGTGTTCTGCTTCGAGGCTTTCGGTAGCCTACGAGCGCACACCCCCTAGAACGCGACATGTTCTCGACGTAACCACCTTCACGACCTGATACACCCTGAAGATCACAACGACCTCCTCACTCCGATATTCCCAACACTGTCGTCATAGGTCGTCTAGATACATGGGGTGACGAGCAAACCCAGCTACACGTCCTCTCCTCCATCCAGTCTGCACATCACAAACCCCTTGCTCTCCATTACGATTCCTTGACCGTGTTCCCGATCTCGACGACGGCGCTCGGATACTCACTGGGACCCTTGTCCTTCCGTGCCCTGGTGCTAGGACTACTTGGGGCCCTGCTTTTGGCGCTACGAATTACGCACTCAGTGCTCGACATGCGGCGGTCGGGAAGATGAGATTCTTCTCTACCTCAAACCGATTTGGGAGTTCTTAGTCGACCAGAGTCCAGACGAGGTCCGGTCAAATCCATATCGACATCCACACACAACAACACGGGATCCGGTGAGCGTGCCTTCAGAATGTCAAAATGAGGAGTTATAGGGTACGCAAGTCGCCGAGGACCATCGCATGAAATTTCTATGCTTACCGTTCACGCAGTTTGACCGACTTGGACAACGACGACATCCACGGCTTTTCCACTGGGTAAATTGGGTTTCAGACCGACGAGAGATTTGCTGGATGAACTACGAAATGTCGACCTTACGGTGGTGTGCTTTCGCAGATGCCGATATCGCGTGCAGGAAACTTCTCCTTTATCCGGGATTGATAGGATTTGTGGGTGACGTTGGTGGCAAAAGCTGTGAGAATTCCCTTTCCCGTTGTCTGGTCGCTCGTACTGATTAGTCGATGTAGATATTGTTAGGATGGCAGTGATCAGCTTGGTATAAGTCTTCGAATCCTCCCTAGGTATAGATAGAAGAGGGGTGGGGGTCAGTACTCGGGACGTTGGTAGATAAAGTGTGCACGAAAGCGCAGATCGTAGGCTGTGTGGACTCCGGTCCATGTAATCTGTCAGTCAGTGTTTGGTCAGGTGGCTTCATGCTTCTCTGCACGTCTGCAACGTGTTTTCAACGCCTTTCATCACTACCACCACCAACATCTTGTGCCGCCGAGCACATTCCTTACTCCCTCGTCTCGTCTTCCTCAGCTCCGACGGTCTTGCCCATCCTGTGAGGATCACGCAGCACCAATAAACATCTGGCGAATGCATCGTGGTTTTTCTCGTTCGATATGGTCGTGGTTGAAACGACGAGGAAAGCCCAAGAAAAACACCCAGCCTGACGAGCGACAACCGTCGGTCAATGTCACCGACCAGCTTCAGGTCGACATCGAGCAGTGCCATGTGGTGCAGCCCCCCGGGAGTACTCACGACTCTGGCCTGGGTACGCAGGCGTCTATGAAAAATACCCAGCAAGAAGCGGCGCTCGATGACAACGACCATCGACAGGTTGACGTTGAGCAGTGCCAGGGAATGCAGCCCCCACAGGGTACCGCCTTGGGTACACAGGTGTCCACACCAAATACCAACATTGGCTTGGGCTCACAGAACAACAACAACAACTCGGGGACCCAGAACGTCCAGTATGGGGAGGGTCAAATAAACCAGGTATTAGGAGGAGAAGTGAATTTGTACATCAACAAGAAGGGGTTCAAGGGTGAGTGACCTGTATTCTGTTCAACCGTAGGAGATAACCTAAAGCCATGCTCCTCATTCCAGGGCTCAATCGCCTCTCGAAAGCAATTGCCGGTGTAGGGGCATCCCACAAAGCAGAACATCAGTTCTCTCGGGGGAAGTGCCTTCCAGAAACTCGCGAAACGGCACGTGCAGCCATCCACGACTGGGCTTCGGCGAAGGGACCGGGGGCTCTCCCAATATGCTGGCTCTCAGGAGCTGCGGGGGTTGGAAAAACTGCAATTGCCCTCACCATTGCCGAATTATTGGACAACCTGGGCCTTCTCACCTCTTCATTCTTCTTCTTCCGATCAGACGCGAAACGCAACAACCCCTCTGCCCTTGCTCTCACCATTGCCCACGAACTTGCAATCACAGCACCACTCATGCGAAAATACATTGAGGCAAGAATCCTGGCGGATCCTAGAATTTTGGAAGCCAGTTTGGAAAGACAGTTTTGTGAACTGGTGACCACACCTGCCTCAGTGTGGAGGGTGGAGAGATCTCGGTCCGAGGCTCTGGCTGCTGCCAACATCATCATCCTTGATGGACTGGACGAGTGTGGGGATGAGGAGACCCAGTTACGCATCCTCTCCATCATTGAGTCCACTTACCAAAATATACCCGACTTCCCACTGCGATTTTTGATCTGCAGTCGACCTGAAGCTTGGATTCAGGAAGCATTTTCCGACAACACCCTCCTGTGTCTCTCAAAATTCATTGTTTTAGATGACAACCCCGAGGCCCGTAAAGATATCAAGCGATATTTACTCCACCACTTCCGAGAGATTGTCACCAGTTGGAAGTACAGACACGTCCAGTTTCCGAGTCCCTGGCCTTCAGAGGAGGACCTCGAGATCCTGGTTGAGATATCATGTGCCCAGTTTGTGTATGCAATAACTGTGATCAAGTTCATCAAACTTGCATATGGTCATCCTATTACACAGCTTCAGATCATTCTCAACAGTGCCACAGAACGGCGATTATCCAACTCCCCTTACCACGACCTTGATTGTCTCTACCAAGTTATACTCAGTGCCAACCCCGTCCAGGATGAACTTATTCTCATCCTTGTGGCTATTCTCACACTTCCAGTACACAGAGCAGAGGCAACTCCAGCAGTGATCGAGGGTATACTAGGGCTGCCCTCCGGGCAGATGGACTTAGCATTGCGAGGAATGTACCCGGTGCTGAAGATAGGTGGCCGGAAAGATGAGATCAAACTGTACCACACATCCTTCCAGGATTACCTGCTTGACCACATGAGGTCAGGTATTGACATTGCCGCACAGAAGCATATCATTGCATGTCGGTGGCTACAGAGTCTTTCAATTGATAGGTTGCAGAGTCTGAGGTATGGCTTGTCTACTATCTTTCTCAGTGCCTGCTCATGTCTGGTGCTTACCCATTTACTCTCAGTAATGGTCGATTTTATGATGAGTCGTGCTTTGATGCTAGAGGATGGATAGCCCTCTGCATGTCAATCCCTCAACCTACTCTGGGTCTGTTGAAAGACCTACAGAATGTTGACCTGGGCACCATCTTTAGTTGGTATCTAGACTCACCTCATGGGTCTTGGATGAATGTATTTCATGTTTTGGTGCCCTGGGTGAAGAAATATGTGAGTATTGATGTCTACTTTTGTTGGTTGCTCTGGAATACTGAATAAAGTATCTTTGTTCCAGCCTTGTCGTGGGACATCAGAAGTGGAACTTGTAGAGACCCTAGTGCACAGATTACAAGGTCCAAGGGGTTTCCACCTGGTATGGTCTCCAGGTGTTGAACCACAGCACAAAATCATTTACAGGATTGCTGAATATGCTACAAAATGCCCTCATGGCCTTGAACTGGGCCCTGGCAACATTGATTGGGACCAACAACCAGTACTCCTCTCAGAATGTCATTGTGATCTCTCAGGAGAAAAGGAGTCACACAATTCACAACACATCACATACCAGGATGCCTGTATGGAATATGCCAAGGCCCTCACCTCCAAATTTGCTAAGATGATTGGCCAAGGGTATAGGGAAGAGGCAGGCTCTGGTGTCAAGTTGGAGTGGATCTTTCGCAATTTAGTGGAGTCAGTACTCCTGAAGCACTGTTGTCTTGGTACAGAGCTGTTTTCACTCTGTCAGAGTTTTTTCAAACTTGTGAAAGGTTACCCACCTGTTTTTGATTTTGTTCAAGAGTATGCAAAGAGATACAGGGAGGGAGATCTACTTGGGAAAGGAAAGGCAAACCTGCTTTATTGGATTGAGGTGAGTATGGCTTATTCTTGATTTGGATTCCTCTGAACACCATTGTTCCATCATGATGGAATTGACAATTATCCTTTTTGATAGTCATTCCCAAATAAATTTGCTGAAGAGGGCAAAGCTCTGAAAGCCCAGGTGCTTGCATTGCCATGGTTAGAGTATGAAGAGAGCAGCAATGAGGACAATGAAGACAATGGGGATGATGAGGACCATGAGGACAACTAAGGCCTGGGGCATACATGGGTTCAATATCTAAGAGGTATGTCCAACTTAACTGTTTGTGTTGCTTGGGAGGATGATGGTAATAATCTTAAAGTTCAGGGTCATGGTCTTGTGAGCAAGCTTCCAAGCCTTTTGGGGATGTAGATAGGTTAAGTACCTTAGCATTCAAGTAGCTACACAATGCAACCCAAATCAAGTCACAGTGAATCTAACCTAATGACACCAGAACAAGCATACTAAGATTCTGATCAAAACATGAGTGATTGTGGTATTTGTGAGCAAACATGAGCAGTGGGGAGTATAAGAGGAGTTTATGAGCACTTGCAAACACACAGGCTGTGCATGAGGGCTTGTGACTGGCCATGAGGCTGCAGCCAGTTCATAAGCACCCACAAACACTCAGCCAACTCATGAGCACTCAGGTTCAGCTGTGATCTTCATAGTCACACATAGATAGTCACAAACAAAGCAGAATTCTTAAAAAAAACAGAAGGTAAGGTACAGAGGTATGTAGCTTTCTATACAAACGACAATGTAGTTGCCATGAGAGTCAATGACAATGTAATGAACAATGCTGTACAGCGTGCCTCAACTTCGGCGCAGCCTCTTGCCTTTTCAACCATCAACCACCATCATTCCCCCTCCACAGCACCTGCCCCCTGCTCTCCCCTGCCTCCCCCAGTGTTGGCCCAGTCACTGACTAGTCACGTCCAGTCGTGACTAGTCACAAATTCGGTCATTCCGGTCATTTTGCAGAATGACTGGTCATTTTGGTGACTAAATGTGACTCTGGTTCGGCGACTTCCAAGAGTACTCTACCGCGTTATTTTGGTGACTGGTCACGTTGAACGGTCACATGAAACTCATGACTGTCCAACACTGATTTGAATGGTTGTGTGGCAGGCACCAGGCTTTACCGAAAAGCCCGGGTACAGTCAAGTCATGACTGGTTGCAGTCACGACTGTGCCTGAACGTTTATGACCGGTCAGTGACTGCATTTTGGGTGACTGGTCAGTGACCGTCCAACACTGGCCTCCCCTCCCTCTTTTCACATCTTAGCACCCAAGAAAAGTATAAAGGAGTGATATGAGGGCCCACAGGTGTGTTTCTGATTGATTTTGAACAGTTTTCAGTGCTAATTAACAAAATCTCCTGCCTGGAAGACTTGCCTGGGCACAAATTTCAACCTTGGCCTCACCATGCACGCCAGAGTACCCTGCAACCTCGATTGACCTCAACAACTCTCCGTTTTTGTTATTGTTCAACGATTTTGATGATTTTCCATCATTTTTTAACATGAACATGACTTGTGTTTGCAACAAAGATTTCTTGTGCGCAGATTCAACGACCTCAACGCTTGGAACAACATTTTGAGTGATTGGACCAATCAAAATGTGTATACTGACTTGAATTCGACACTTGACCGTGAAATTTTGCGGGATTGGATCGACTGTGACCGATGGGTCCCAATCTATTCATTGTGACCATGTTTATCATTCTCAACATCAACAAAATTGTGACGTCCAACCTCGAAAATCCCTGTTCACCGAATGTACATGTCTAAACCCCTTAGAAACGTCCTCCAATCCCCTCTTTCAAACACTGTTGTACATGAATAGTGATGTCCAGCATCAAAAACCCCCATTTGGCCCTTGTTCATGTTTGAACCCCTCGACAATGTCCTACATTCCTCTCTTCCCAGCACCATTGCACCCTGGATGCCAAGAACAACCTCTGCTCGCCCTTGGCACTGGTCCAATGTGTTGATAGTTGAGAATTGGCTTGGAACACCGCTATCGAATGTCTTGATACCCAACATTGAGGAAACTGGCTTCTTGTACTGTTACCACATTGAATAAGCCTCGCATTGCCGGAAATCTGAGCTGTACAAGGTGGGGGGGACCATTGACTATGTGAAACAGTATAGATGCGCCACACGCCAGTGTAAATAAAACCTAACTAAAATAGCCAAATCTCCCCAACACTGGATGTAGCTGAAAGGCACGGGAAGCGTGGATCGGCGTTGATCAAAGGTTCCACACGTAGTCAGACTGCATACAAACAAAATGAAGCTCCGCACTTGCCTAAAGCGTGGAGAGTATGTGTATAAGTTTTGTATAGTTGTGTAGGAGGGATAAAAGTTCGGAAATGTGAAGAGCGATGTGTGGTGGTGCGCTGTGGAAGTTCGTTCTGAGCCTCAAAGCAACTGCAGAAGAACCCCTAAGTGTTCAGAATACCCAAAGTTCAAATACCCAAGTAACAATAATGACCCCAAATGGTCTACCCAAACCAAAGACCTTGCCAATTGGTCAATGGAACAAACTCCTTAGCCCAATGCCTCGGAGGTTCAACTAGCCTTTCCAATCGGTGTAAAGCGCCACTTGCGGTGTATAACAAAATCTAAGAGAAAAGTCAAATCCTCCCAACACACGTAAGTGTAGCTGAAGGGTGCGGGAATCGGGGATCGGTGTTGATCAAAGGTTCCGCTCTTAGCTAGACTGTAGTAGCAGCCTTGTAGGAAATCTGACTCAAGAAATAGCTCAACTCAGGAAATCTCAAACTCGGTAACAAGCTCTGAAGTCTAGTTGGTATTTCGGAAGAGAGGTTCTTAGGTTTGTTTTGGGAATAGGTGTGGTTGTAGTAGCTCCTGAAGTACGTCCTTAGGCTCAACTAGCTTCAGGGTATTCGTCTGCGTGTAGCAATAGACAAGTCAATCAATCAAACAATCAGAAAAGACTTCAACTAAGTCTGTCAATACCAAAGACCAATCGTCAATGGGTACAATGAATCCTCAGCCCAATTAGCTTCGAAAGTTCAACAATGTGCTTAGCCTTCAAATCGGCATCACGGACAAACAAGCAACAGTCAATTCAAAAGTTCAATAGATTTCAAGTTCTGCTTTCAACAACATTCTATTCTTATACTGATCTAATGTCTCTCCAGAAGTGCTCCCAAGTCTACTAACTACCCAATAAGTGGAATAGCTTTGTATCCTTTGAATACTCTTGTACAGATTGCTTAGGGGTTCTTCATGAAAACCCCACTCTCTATATACTCTACGATGTGCTAATTCTACCAATTCATACAAATTTGCTCGATAACCTGCTTCTGCAGCTGAATTTACTTATTATAGTAGTCATTTGGAGAGTTTGGTATTATTCTATGCGTTTTGGGATCCAAAGTCACCATTTAATATTTGCTTTGGAAGATCCTTGTATCACGCTATTCGGTGGATTTCGTTTTCCCCTTTGCCCAGCTGCAGCTGGTGTATCTTATTATCCTATCTGCTTCCGTCCATGAGTCATATCTGTCCGTCCCTCAGAAGTACTGTACTCCTCTTACAAAGTTCAGCCCTTCCGTAATTCCTCGGTTGGGTCGAAACTGCCTGTCTTACAGCTTCCTAACGACTATAATATCAGGTATCCTCCAACGGTGCGAGAGGTATACTCTCGCCATTTTAGAATGGCTAATACCTGCTCCAAAGTTTAACTAGTCAAATTCCTGATGGTCCTTGTGGATCCCAGGTACCGGCACATTTTACTCCGGTGCTTGCTTTGCAAGTCCACTCCTCTTACTTTGAGAGTCCCTTCAGTTCCAGCCATCCAAGCTAGCTTTGGTACTTCCAAAGTTTAGTTCTAAGTCCTGTTTTTATTATAGCACAGGTATTCCACCTTCAGAGGTGAAGTAGTACCTTCGGGACCGTCAATCATATTTCAATCACTTGGATACCGGGCCTGGAACAGCTTTCACTGTGGTACCACGTTTCTACTTCTGAAGTAAAATTTTATCTTCCGATCTTCCGGTGCAGAAGTAATTGAAGTCTAGAGGTGTACTCCTCAAGCCTTGCTTACTTTCTCCCCGAACTTACTATGAGTTTGCACAACATCTTCGAACACTTTAGAAATGCCTTATTCCATAAGTGCACCCCCATCTTATACTCTCTAGGGTGACTGACTGTTGTTTACAGAGTTCTACAATGTTAATCCATACCCTGACAACTCAACCTTCAAAGTGGGCGATTGCCGTCTCATCCTTTCTCTTCCCTTTGATCAGTATAACGAAACTATGTTTGGTCTCCTGTTCCAACACTTCTTCCTCAGTCACCACCGTTCGCTATATTGAGGATACCTCATTTGTTACGATCATTATCAAGATGAGGTGTACTTCTGTGAAGTCCACTTCCATATCAACCTTCCTCTCACTGCTCGGAAGTTCTTCAACACCATTGCCGAAGGTATCGCCCAAGTCGGCTTCCTTACTATGAAGACTGCCCTTATTCCTGGAGCTGTACAAGCCTGGATTGACGTCGTTGTCTTTGCTGCCGAGGCTCCTGCACCTCCAACTCTGAGTTATGAGGAACTTCGGTTCTTCGCTTTTACCCCTCAGATGGGTCAATGGTTGTCTCGTACCCCTCTAGCCTACTCTCCCTTAGTCTGTGACCTCTATTACTTAGACTGTCTCCAGCAGGACACAGCCTGGCGTTATTCCGATTTGGAAGTAGATGTCCCATCTGTTATTCCTTGGTACGATCACCTAGACGATACTGTACTGCCTAGTTTATTTCACCTAGACACGTAGTACACTCTGCCCCAATGTAATGTGATCGTGTTCCTTCCTCCGAAGTTCAACTATCTAGTCTCAAGGCAAAATTCTCAGTTATCTGCTCCCGTGGAGCCGTAGTCCCTTTCGTGTTTCATCAGGTATTACTTAGTTCCTGCTTTGGAACTTCATCTTCCCACAAATCTTTCTTAAAACCTGTAGCACTGAGCCTTTGATCGTTGCCAGTCATCCTTGCCCCTTTCTCAGTCATGCCTCCAGTTCGAACTATAGAAGACCACTTCTGTAATCTCCTCTTCAGTACATTTTGGCTCGACATTACTTCTTCCAAACCAAGTCTAACTCTTCACAGAGCTGTTTAAGCATTGGCCCTAACACGAGGATTATTCCAGCAAATTACCTGAACGCCAACTTATCACTCGCATTCCTCTCGATCACGAGCAAGAAGCCTTGCTGGGTTTACTCCTTCAGCACAGCTTCCTCAGTCGACATATATCCCTCTACTGGGGTTTCATTGCCTGTTTCGATATTTGGCAAGCCCCCATCTACTTTCATCAGGATCTTCTCTCTGACAACCCTCCCTATGAGGCTCAGGCTGTCATTGACGTGGTTGCTGAGGCCATTGCACGAGTAGGGTTCTTACATTTGCACACTGCATTCCTTCCTGGTGCTGTTGATGCTTGGATCGACTCGGTCATTGGTTGCATCGAGGACCCTCCTCCTGGAACCCCAACACCTCTTCTTCTTTGAGTACCACCCTCTTATGGGTCGCTGGGTTACTCATTCTTTCTACCACTACAATCCTGTTCTCCACGAAGAGTTCTACCTTGACCAGCTGAACCAAGCTGAATCTCCATCCACCTGGGACTACCAACGTAAAGACTCCGAGCTGGACAACTACTTCAGATGGGACGAAGTGGCCATTAATAACATGTGGGAGTATATCATTCCTTAGGTATCTTCTTTTGAAGTTCCATCCTGGTATTATTGCTGACCATCTTTGTATAGTTCATACAATCCCGTCGTAGACGTTCGTTCTGTTATGAAGAAGCTGCCCTAGTCAATCACAGTAGATTAGAGGAGTTGTTAACGTAGAGTCCTTGTACCTCTGAACTTATTACCAACTACCTTCTTCAATCTTTGTTACGAGCTGAGATTCTTCCAGTTTCTTCTTGGTTAGTCTGCTGCCCATCTCTGCTTCCGAAGTGCATATTCTCATTGAATCCTCACATTTGGATGTCTCCGAACCAGGAAACCGTTCCCTTGAATATGACTACAGACCAAGTGCAAGCTTCCGAAGTTACTCTTCGGTATGCTATTCCCCTACAGTTTTCAGAGAAGTAAGGGTGAGTCAGAGATGCTGACAAAAATGATGGCCCTTTCTGAGGTCTGACAGGTAAAACCTAAAAAAGGCAATAATAGAAGTGCTGATGCAAAAGCAATTTGTCAAGTGGTATTTGAGTATGATTTGACCTATAGTTTAATTACTACTATCTATAGTAGAATCCGTCAAATTATCAATGTCACATGATGGTTCACTTTGAAGGCGACTGTTTGGCAGATAAAAACGGTTCTCCATAAACTCTGAATCCGTAACCTTCCCTTCCTGGCCTTTGACTTTGAAACCTTTGGGTTGATGCATGTATATCTCTTCTTCAAGTTTGCCATACAAGAAGGTGTTCTTCACATCCAATGCTTGAATGTGCCAGTCTTTGAGAGCTGCTAGTGTGAGCATCATGCGTATTCTCAAAATGTACAACTGGTGAGAAGATCTCATCAAAGTCGACATCTTTGACCTGAGAGAAATTCTTGGCAACAAGTCGAGCTTTCTTTTGACTGTTTGTTTTAATATCAAACACCCATCTGTTTTTGACAGCCTTGCAACCTTTAGGTAGGTCAACCAATCTGAAGACCTTGCGCTTGTGAAGGGCCTCTAGTTCTTTGCAGCAAGCAGCCTTCCATTCTCTCTGCTGCTTGTTGGGCAACTTGAGTATGTCACAGAGAGACCATTCTTGTATGTTTGACATATTGGTAAGGTCATTGTGAATAGGCACTTGTCATGAAGTGCTGCTTTTCCCCCTATCTTTTCCTTTCTTAGCGCCTGTTTGTCACTTTGATGCCCATTTGTTACTTTGACGCCTACCAGATACCCGGTTCCCCTTTCCACATTATTCCCATCATTTTCTTCCTCATCCTTGTTCTTTCACATTGTCTTCACAACCCATCCCATCCATTGTTTCTTTTGTTCTCCTTGTTCTTTTATACACAACAGTTACTTGTTCTGGACTCGTTATTATTCCATACCTGGACTACTACTGTTTTCCCCTTGTTCCCTATTATCTTTCTTTATTCTCATGCGACTCATATTCCAGTATATAAGCTAGGTGGTTTACACCTGGTCCCCCATCTTGACCTCTTGTCATTGGGACCAGGTGAGTAGTTAATTCCATTCTCTCTTTACCTGCAATATATCTAACTTGTCATTGGGACCAGTTCCTTACTTGCTCTTGCTCTCTGCTCACTGCCTCTGCCATCTCTGTCGTCATCTCCACTAGACAACTTCTGCTGCCATTGTCTTTGTATCTGAAGTCTTAGTGTCTAGTGCTTTAGGACAGCACTGCCCAATTCAACAGATAAATCACAGAACCTACTTCCCCTTTTTGGGATAATTGTTGCACTAAGCTATCAGGCTGACTCCCCCTGGAGGCAGCTAATATAGTAGACAAATTGGCAATATTTGTCCCAGGAATGTTTCTTTTCTTGCCTCTCTTGCATCTAGCAAGCAGAGCCATGGGTTCAGTATCACCCGTGGCATCTCTCCATGTTGATTGTCTCACCATATCACGTATAATATGCGAGGGATTGTCTGGGTCTTGTTGTTCACTGAACACATTATCAGGTTGCTTAGTTCCTGTCTGCTTTCTGCCTGAACGCCTTGGTGGCAGAGCATGCTCACCACCTGTAGCTGGAGGCATGGGTGGCCTGGCTCAAACGGAGGATCAGGATAAGGATGCTAATGCCCCTGAGGTACAGGACCATCTCCATCATTGTCATGAAGAGATTCCAATTGCTTTTAAAGGTTTGTGGGAGGAATGAGATTGTCATCAGATGAATCATCATCACTATCCGAAAGAATGTTGGGATTTTCACCCAATACTGGAGGGATCTCAGGGATCTCACCAACTGAGGTAAAGCCACAAGGTTTCTTATCAGAACACTTTGGGAATAACTTCTCATTGAATACAGCTGTGGCGCTTTTGTAGATGGAATTATTGGACATTTTCATGAAGAGGTAGCCTTTCATTCCTTCTTGGAAACCAATAAAGGTCATCAGTTCCGCACATGGAGACAGTTTATTGACTTGAAGCTTCTCAAGAATAAACACATAAGCAGCACAACCAAGAACTCAGAGGTCAGAAACATCTGGCGCACTGCCATGTAACTTCTCATATGGGGTCAACCAACATAAACACTGGGACGGTGTCCAATTGTGAAGTACAACAGTGTGCATCACACAGAATTCCGACCAAGATGGTGGTAGACAAGCATCAAAGCGAAGAGCTTGAGCTTTTTCAACAATGGTCCAATTGAACCGTTCTGCCCAACCATTCTGCTCAGGCGTGTAGGGTACACTTTGCAGAACCTTGATACCGTGCTCTTTCAGTATGTCTGTCATGAAGTGCCGCTTTTCCCCCTATCTTTTCTTTTCTTAGCGCCCATTCCCCTTTTAGCGCCTGATTGTCACTTTGACACCCATTTGTTACTTTGATGCCTACCAGATACCCGGTCCCCCTCTTCCCATCATTCCCATCATTTCCGTTCCCATCCTTGCTCTTTCACATTGCCTTCACAACCTATCCCATCCATTGTTTCCTTTGTTCTCTTTGTTCTTTCATTTACAACAGCTACTTGTTCTGGACTTGTTCTTATTCCATACCTGGACTCCTATTGTTTTCCCCCTGTTCCCTATTATCTGTCTTTATTCCCACACAACTCATACCCCAGTGTATAAGCTAGGTAGTTTACACCTGGTCCCTCATCTTGACCTCTTGTCATTGGGACCAGGTGAGTAGCTAACTTCGTTTCTCTTCATCTTCAATATATCTAACTTGTCATTGGGACCAGTTCTTTTACCTGCTCTTGCTCTCTGCTCGTTGCCTCTGCCTTCTCCGTTGTCGTCTCTGCTAGACCACTTCTGCTACTGCCGCTTCTGCATCCGAGTCTTAGTGTCTAGCGCTTTAGGACATTAGGTCAAGATCCTTATTGCACTGACAGCCTAACCACTGGGAAGGTTGTCCTTGCAAGATCATCACGGCTTCCAAACCCTGTTCGAATCTCGTTCACGCAGTTGATCCCACAGACCAACATCACTGGCACCGCAACCCTGAAACCTGCAACTGGAGAACTTGTGAACTCCAAACTTGCCTACCCGCTGACCCTTTTAACTCGATCCTGCGAGCTTGACAGTTCCCTGACGGATCAGAACTAGTACCATTACCGTTCCCCAGTCCTACACCTGCTCCTGAACCAGAAACTGATTTAACAGCCTCTGCTGCCTTACCATTTGCTGCACCACCCACTCCCGTAGGTTCTGGACCAGCCACTCCACGACCTCTCTCTGCTCTTTCACACCGATCTCCATCCCCAGCTGAAACCACCGACTCGCACACCTCCCAAACCACTACCTCCACTATATCCAGCATGTCTACCCAGGCAACCGCCAATGCCACCCTTGAGTCCCTCCTCTCCCGTCTCATTGATCAACAAGAATCCCAGCAGGCCCAGCTGGATGCCATTAAAGACACCTTCAAAGCCAACAAAGATGAAGGTGCCGTCATTGCAAAACCCACTGTCTTCAAGGGCGATGCGGACAACGTGGCCAGGTTCTTGCCCATGTTTAGGAACTGGGCAACAGAACAGAAGGCATTGAGGATCAAGGCAGGGCAAGGGGTTACTCCAGCAGATTTTTGGAAAGCTGGACAACAAGAAAACCATCCAGTCCGCTTTATCCTTCTGTGAAGGCAGAAAGGCTGGCCGCTGGGCGGCCAACGCATCCACAACCGATGCAACCGTTGAATTTCCCTTTGAGGGAAAACGGGAGGTCTTCGAGAAGCAGTTTAAGGTCAGGTTCGGCGCTGCCAACGAGAAGGTGGACGCCATTAGGGAGTTGGAACACATGAAGCAGGGAAGCAAGGCGTCTATAGCCAGGACTTCCGGGATGCAGGTGCCAAGACAGGCCTTTCCGATGCAGATCTCATGATCCGCTTCCGAAGTGGACTCAAGCCGGAGGTAAAGAAACTCCTTGTAACGATGGACCTAGCCCAGGGAGACCCAAAGGACCTGGATGATTTAGAGGACCGGTCGTGCAGAGCTGAAAGGGCCCTAGGAGCAGAAGGGTTCAGCACTCAGAAACGCACCGAGACCCACACCACCACCATCAGTGCCACCATCTCCACTCATGCCACCCAGACCAACCCTGTTGGGGGTAATGGCAAGACCCACAAAGACTTCATGAGGGCAATGCGTAACCGTTGCTATGGTTGTGGTGCAACGGACCACACCAAGGCCCAGGGAAATCATGGTCAAGAGCAGTGCCATCACTGCAAACACTTCGGACATCGCACGTCCGTATGCCAGGACAAGTTCCTTGGGCGCATGCCAGGCTTAGGTCCTAGGCCCGCCAGGGTTGCTAGGATCAACCCGGCGGTCCCCTTCACCCTGTTCCCAGGGGAGACAGTCAATATCGGCGCCTCTCCACCTGCTCCTACCGCCACCATTGCTTCCACCACCCCGTCCACCCAAGTCTCCACCTCCTATACCCCCAGTTCTGACGCTGTAGCTTGTATCGCCGCCCTCCAGGACTCTCTCAATCAGCAGAATGTGATGATCCAGCAACTCATGTGTCAGAAGAATTTTTAAAGCGGGTGTCCGCCTTCACCGCAGCGAAGACACCCGCACCGGTAATGGACGTCGTAAGTAGAAGGGATAATCAATACACAAAAGTGCGGGTGCAACTAACACTTCTACGAGTCTGGAGAATGCTAGGAATGTGTCGGCTTGACAAAGGTTACGCCCTGCTAAAGATAGACAGAACAATAGGTAACTCTGTCGGTTATAACTTGGAGACTGGTTGATTCGAAGGGAAAAGGTAAAGACAAAGAAACGAGACGACGGTTCAAAATACGATCTTTGACGGACAAAACACCTCTCGACGGGTGATACGACTAGACCTCTCGATGGATCTTATACGACAACGACGGACGACAAGACCACTCGACGGGCCAAACAATACGACGACGAAACGAGGACGATGGTACGACTTAGACGATTCAAACAATCAACTATGCGATTCAAAGACTTTCTATTCTCGACAATTCATGGAACTTGTTACAGACACTGGGCAATGCTCTAGATAGGATACAAAGCTGCTTTAATGCTAATGCGTGTGGGCAGATGTTCCGAACTTTCCTACTAATGTGGGTAGTACTTGCTGAGGAATCTACATAATTCCTACGTCCTTATATACTCGCCCAACTAACTATTGTACCAATTACATATCTGCCTGTTTATTCTATGTTTCGGTAGGAAAGTTGCCCGAAGAGGTAAAATCCTGCCCCGTCAACCAATATTTCCTCCTAATCTAGGCCGTCGGGCCTATTGATTGCGTGCTCAAGAGCTATAGTTCCGCTGACTCGTTCTGACTCAGACCGTCGGGACTATCTACACAATCCCAATTCTCTCATTGGTTCTAGCAATTTTCTTGCTCAGTCATCCTATTTTCCGGAACTACATAGTTCCCTAGTGCTCTTTCTACTCATTCTCCTAGGGCTATACCGACCTAGACCTTCACCGCCGTAGTCAACCTCTTCGTTCAACGCTCGCTATGCTTACGCTGCACTTCTGGGATGAAGCTCCCGACAGGCAATGGCCTGGAGTCAAACTAGTTCAGGAGTTCTACACAGGTGCGTCATGATCGACACTCTTACGTTCCTGAAAGTCTAATAGTCTAACTTCTATTCTATAGAGATCTACCCTGCTCACCCCGACGGTGTAATGGCAGGCGACCTCCCATATCATTGACTCTGGCGTTTAGCTACGCTCAGTTCCACTGTTAGCTCGCCTGACGGTTTCATGGCATTGCTCCTTCAACACTTTATCCTGGCCAGA